>JACEGR010002216.1:0-136278 GCA_014170235.1 Listronotus bonariensis | reverse complement strand
ATTGACCAAAGTTTTTTTTTTACCTAGGGTGAGAAATATTAGTTCTCGTTAAGGGAATGGAGTAAATAATAGCAATTTTTCAGTTTAGCAGTAAAAAATATTTATTTATTAAATACAAAAATTACAATACATAGCAATTTATAAAACAAGTGCATTAAGTTTAACAGCACGAATCGTCAGGCAAGTGCGGCCATCCCATGAGTAAAAAAACTCTATGCATGTGTTGTATATTATATTTTTCTATGATTCTGATGATATTTTCTATTTGAAAACCTTTTAATTTCAAATTCTGAGTTATCCGAATTTATTACCTACAGAGTGATTCTTAACCTATACGCATAAACTTGGGAAATTATTGCTAAGGGCAAACAGTGACTAAACATGAAAAAAAAGTTAGCAAAATATTTTTAGTTAGTGAGATAAACAACTTTTTTAATTAAAAAACATAACGCGAATTATGAAGATAAATAATAAATAGTAAAGTATTTTATTTATTATTATTAAGTATACAGACTTTGATAAAAACTCTGATTGCATTTAAATATAGAAACACCAATGACCTTTTATCCTTTACTACACGTCAATGAGAAACACCCTCGGGATTTCTATGTCGCAGGACGTGATTTTTTTTTATAAAACTTGATAAACACACCAAGTGGATTGAAACTTGTCGCAAATTATGCAAATTTATTGCGCTTTTTTAAGGAAACATATAATCACAATGGTCACATTTAAACATCTTAACATCTTCTGGATTTTTAAGACGCTGGGCATGCCCTTTTAAATAATGTTTATATTCAGTTTAAAAATCACACTGATCACATTTGAACATATTGACATCTTGGGGATTTTTATGTTGAAGAACGTGTCTGTTTAAACAACTTTTGTCAATAGTTTGGTAATCACAATGATCGTATTTGAATATATTAACATCTTTGGGATTTTTATGCCGGAGCATGTGCTTATTTAAAGCACTTTTATAAACAAGTTTCATAATCATATTAATGGCATTTAAACACCATAACTTTATCTGGAATATTATGTTCCAGAGCATGCCTTTTTGAAAGACGTTTGTTAATAGTTCGATAATTACAATGATCGCATTTAAACAAATTAACATCTTGGGAATTTTTATGTCGGCGGACGTGTGATTTGAAATTACTTGTGTCAACAGTTTGATAGTCACACTGGTCGCATTTAAACATGTTAACATCTTTTGGATTTTTATGTCGCAAGGCATGCCTTCTTAAACCATCTTTATAAAGAGTGTGGTAATCACAATGATGGCATTTAAACATATTAACATCTTCTGGATTTTTGTGTTGTAAGGAATGCCTTTTTAAAGACGTTTTATACATACATTGATAATCACACTGATCGCATTTCAACATTTTAACATCTTGGTGATTTTTATGTGGAAGGACATGTCTGCTAAAATAGCTTCTGTAAATTGTTTGATAATCACATTGATCGCATTTAAACATCTTAATATCTCCTGGATTTTTATGTCGACGGACGTGTCTGCTTAGACAACTTTTGTCAATAGTTTGGTAATCACAAACATCGCATTTAAATATATTAACATCTTCGGGATTTTTATGTTGTAGGGCATGCCTTTCTAAGTGACTTTTGTTAGTAGTTCGGTAATCACAATGGTCGCATTTAAATATATTATTTACATTTTTATGTCGAAAGATGTGCGTTCCTAAATTACTTTTGTTAGAAGTTTGATAATTACAATGATGGCATTTAAGAATATTAACATCTTCAGGATTTTGATGTCGCATAGCATGCCTTTTAAACAACTTTTATATAATGTTTGAAAATCACATTGATTGCAGATAAATATATCAAGATCTTGTACATTTTTATGTCGCAAGGCATGGGTTTTAAAATGATTTTTGTAAACTGTTTGATAATCACAATGATCGCATTTATACATCTTAATATCTTGGGGATTTTTATGTCGAAGGACATGTCTTTTAAACAAACTTTGTCAATAGTTTGGTAATCACAATGATCACATTTAAACATCTTAACATCTTCGGGATTTTTATGTCTAAGCATGTGCCTCTTTATGCTGTTTTCACAAAGAGTTTGGTAGTCACAATGACAGCATTTGAACCTTTGACCAGGTTTTATTTGATGAGTAAGCTGCTTCTTCATACTTTGTTCTTGATCATTACATTTATTATTGTTTTTATTAAAATGATCCTCATGTTTTTCATTGCCAAAACAAATAACTAACAAGCTAGAAGGAAAAAAATACATTGTAAAACACAGATTTTTAATAAAATACTTTCTTATGGGGACACTTTGTACACTCGTTTTAAATAAAATTGTATTTAACTCTCAAGAGGTGGCAATAGCAACCCCTAAAATCTAAACGGGATAAAGGGTTGAGTGATACTTTGTTCTAAAGACCATTTAATTCCACTTTCAAAAATAAAATACACTTGACTTTTTTTTTTAGTTTTTTTAAATGAAAATAGGTCAATTAGGATTTTCATTTCATTTTTTTTTCTGGTTATTTAAAAGTATACTTTCCAATGTGATATTGTAGTATTATTGCAGCAGTTATACATATTGTTTTAATTTGATTTTGTAATAATTATGTATTGTAAGTTGAAAGTGTATTTAAAGCCATACAAAAAATACTAGGTAGGATTGTTTCATGTTTTCTATGGTGGGCTAATGGTGTGTAAAATGGCTAAAATGTATATGAGATTTGAAGTTATCTAAAAAGGGTATTTACCTGTTTTCTGATTGTTCTAGGTCTTCTGTCTTGATGTCTACTTCTTCATTTTTTATTTTCCAGTCGTTAGATGTTATTTCATCTGATTTTTCAATTTTGAATGTGTTTTCAACTTTTGCATCACTTTGTATTGGTTCAACAAAGACATTTTTGGAACTTAAAATATTAAGAATAATTTTATACTTTAAAAGAGGAGCTCCAGTGCAAAACACAGGTTTTGTTAAACCACAATTTTGGAGAGTATTACAATTTTTATTGCAGATTTTCTATTTATGTTAGAAAAGTTTTTGAATTAAAATATATTTTGTTCTTATTCTTGTTCATTTCTTTTTATTCTGTGTTTTTATTAATGTCTTTTTACCTGTTCCGTCTGAAGCATTTTTTTATTCATCATTGTTTTTAAAAATGCTATTGTATTTTAAGCTATGTAGATATAAAGTGTTAAGTATTTAAGTTTTTATATTTATGTGACTTATATGTTAATTTTAAGGTTTTAAACATGTTTTGTACTATTTGGACACAGTGTAAAATTGAATTAAATAAATAAATAAATTTTATTTTTATAAATATATAAATTTTACATATTTCGATTAAAAAACCCTTTTTAACATAAATAGAAAAAGCACAGTAAAAATTATACTATTCAAGATCATGTTCAATCAAACACTGTGTTTTGCACCAGAGCTCCTCTAAGTATTAAAGAAAAAATAAGTTCCTATCTTTGACGCATTTTTAATATTTTAATGTTTTTTACATATTTATAAGTTTTTCCTATATAAATAAAAGTGTATTACCAATTTACAACTACAGAAAAGGAAAAGGCATAAGAATTAACTAAAATTCTAATTACAATCTGCAACACAATTACTTTTAAATCAGATTGAGAAAACTTGTATTAAATTTATTTTGTACACCTATTTTTAAAAATTTACATTATTTTTTGAAGCAAATATCATTACTTATAAACTTATTATAAATAAATTGAACTTAACCAATATCACTTAATAGTCACGCATGTTTACATGCCGGTATTTAATTAGAGTGTGTCTTTTTCCTCACATTGCCTATGTGTTATGTTATTTAGCTCAACTGGTATAAGTTGACTATTATTATAACCAGAATTGATAAAAACTTACCTATTTATATCCATGGCAGAATAATCTAAGATATCTTGTTTCATGTTCATATTACTCGAAAAGTTTTTAAATTCAAAAGAAATGCTTTCTGGTTCTAATTTTACAAATGAAAAATTGGAAGGTTTTTCTTCTGTAAAAACATCTTCTGTATCATCATTTTCTTCTTTAAATAATTCTATGAACGGATGATTATCATCTTGCTCCAGACTCTTCTTTTGTAATAGATACAAATTCAGAAATTCTTACATCATCATCATCATTGTTGCCACTTTCTTTATGTGAGTACTTCAATACTAATCCGACCGCCTCTCTTGAATTACTCGATATATCCTTGTTAAGCCCCGTTTCCATTGTAACGTTTTGAATATTCACCCTTAGACGAAGACTTGTAAGATAGTTAAAGTACGAAAGTAAAAGAGGTTTATGTAGTAAAATATTAAGAATTGTGAACACCACAAAACATATATATTTTGGACTGAATGGTAAGTGTTGAGAGCAGAGACAAGAGAATATACAAATTGTACAAAAAAATATAGCACCTTTATTGCTATACAGTAGTTATACTAGAAGGTTTGGATTTATTCAATTTATCATAAAATACGAGTAAAGTTTTTGTTATTTAGGTTGAAAATTAGGGACTACATAAACCTTCGCCAACCGGAACAATAACAAAACGTATCATTATTCAAAAAAGGATATTTCAAAAAGTCGATCTGAAGTTTTAGTTACGGAATTTTTAAGGTAAAGTTCCTATGAACGTGTGGTCTAAGATGTTGCTTTTAAGATACAAAGTTTTATTTTGTTATGTTTTTCTGCATAATTTCCTAAATACGATTTGAACGAAAATTGGTACCTGGGTTTTTGACATGAGAAATTTGGTTGTTCTTAATTTAGCTCTTACTTATGAGGGCGCTAGCCACATTCATTTCAAAAATTATGACTTTTGTACAACCCTGTATTTACATTTTTGTTAAAAAGAAATGGATTCCTTAGTCATTTTTACGTAAAAAAGGTACTCTTATTAGATGACGCTAGGAGCAACCGTTTTCGAAATATTTTAGTTTAAAATAATCGGATGCATACGCTAAGTAATAAATATGCTAAGTAAGAACGATACTTGATAAAACCGTCATTTTCGGCGGTCTTTACTTAGCATATTTATTACTAAGCGTATGCATCGATTATTTTAAACTAAAATATTTCGAAAACGGTTGCTCCTAGCGTCATCTAATAAGAGTACCTTTTTACGTAAAAATGACTAAGGAATCCATTTCTTTTAACAAAAATGTAAATACAGGGTTGTACAAAAAGTCATGAGCCTTTGAAAGTGAGAATATACATGTGGCTAGCGCCCTCTACAAGTAAGAGCTAAATTAAGAACAAATTCAAATTTCTCATGTCAAAAACCCCCAGGTACCAATTTTCGTTCGAAATCGGCATTATTTAGGAAATTATGCAGAAAAAACATAAATAAAAATAAAACTTTGACACCCTGTATCTTGAAAGCGAAGCATCTTAGACCACACGTTCATAGGAACTTTTACCTTAAAAATACTTGAAAAATCACTCTCTGAAATATCGGACACTTATTAAATAACACCCTATTATACCTTACATGCAACACTTTCTTAGACCAAACTATACAGGGGAACCAAGTTCACATAAAATATTTTCCCAAAGTCCCTCTTTACAGAGATATGTGCCCTTGAAGGACGCCACTGAGAATATAAGGTCACGACATTCGGCCATATTGCTTTTACGTGTTATGACGTCACATCTCCCATTTTTCTGACATGTTGTTCAGTGCCGGAGATATACAGTTTATTGTATTAGTAGAACAACCGTTTACAGAACAGTGTTTAATTTTTATTAAGTTGTAAATTCTTTTACTTTAAATAAAAAACATTTGGAATTACATCTTTTACCAAATATCACTTCCAAAACAATGTAAAATGAAATGCGCAAATTCTAGACGCCACTGGATTGATATTCAGGTTTGATTTTTACCGGGTCTTGCCAACTTTTCTCCGAGAAGTGCCCTTCCTTGCGTCCCCGACCTCGAACCACCTAAAAGTTGAGGATATGTCGCAACCTAATAAATATAAACTAACCTTGTAATAAAATAATTTTTTAATATGATAAATACTACTCTTTAAAATGGTATCCTTGTGAAACATTTGTCTTTCTTAGTTCGCCAGGGGCGGACTAACTCTTATACAATAGTACTAATTATTTTTACACCCGGTATGATAAAGGAATTAAAATATCATTTTTAAACAGTCTAAATACTTAGCTAAGAAAAAAGGTACTCCTGTCCGATGTCGATAAAGTGAAGCGTTTTCGAGAAACACAACATTTTGATTAAATAGGGTTGTATTTAATAATTTTGTGTGTCAACGGGACATGGACATGGACACCCTGTATACATAGTGCAAGTAAGGGCGCCCTGACAAAATGAAAAAAGTAGGCATGGCATTACCTTGGGAAAAGAAGAAGAATCACAGCTGGGCGAGAGCCAGGGGCGAATGCCAGAATCTGGCGCTAACTTCAGGTGGCTCTCGCCCAGGCTCCTGGCTCTTGCCCATGGCTCCTTTACTCGGAATCTTGGGCGACGCCTATTTTAGGGTACTGCGCAGGCGCGTCATATTTAGGAATCTTGCGCAACGCGTTATTTAGGGCGTGGTCAATCTGTCATCTGTCAAATGTCATCTGTCACCTGTCATATGTCAAAAGCTCTGACGTCATATTTAGGAATCTTGCGCAACGCGTTATTTAGGACGTGGTCAATCTGTCAAACGTCATCTGTCATCTGTCAAATATCATCTGTCACCTGTCATATGTCTAAATCTCTGACGTCATATTTAGGAATCTTGCGCAACTCCATATTTAGGGCGTGGTCAATCTGTCATCTGTCACCTGTCAAATATCACGTGACTTAGAAAATGGCGCCTGTCAGCTGTCACCTGTCATATTTCGCGAACCACGTGGTTACGTGAGATAAGGCAGTACGCATGCGCGGAAAATAATGTCAATATAACCTAGAAATAAGGCGTTGATTGAAATGACATAACCTAAATTTATACGGATAAGCCTTTGCCCTCGCCTAAGGCTCCGGGCCCCTCGTTTAAGCCCGGGGGACCCCACGATCGTAAGCTAGCTTCATACGTCATATACTTTAGTCAACATAACCTCAAACTTATCTTAGCGTCTTACGCATGACAAAGCCTAGAAATAGGGTATATTATTGATTGACATTAGTTGCAGACACGTGGTTTATTAAATATATCGACAAGATGGTGCTACGTCATTAGGTGACTAAAATTTTTAATAATTATGTTATTTGAGTGTAAATAGGGCCTTAACAGTTTTTAACGTATATATTGGCTTCTAGTGGTTTGATTTTTAGTCATTCTTTTTTAAACAATTATTTTTAATAAATATAACACTAATTTTTTAAATAAATATGTTATTTGAGAGTAAATAGGGCCTTAACAGTTTTTAACGTATATTTTGGTTTCTAGTAATTTAATTTTTATAAATCTACAGATATTAATACTAAAATTTTTAATAATTATGTTATTTGAGTGTAAATAGGGCCTTAACATTTTTAACGTATATCTTGGCTTCTAGTGGTTTGATTTTAGTCATTCTTTTTTAAACAATTATTTTTAATAAATATATTAACACTAATTTTTTAAATAAATATGTTATTTGAGAGTAAATAAGGCCTTAACAGTTTTTAACGTATATTAGAAATACAGGGCTGTTTTTAGAAATACAGGGTTGTTTTTGGAAATACAGGGCTGTTTTTAGAAATACAGGGCTGTTTTTGAAAATACAGGGCTGTTTTTAGAAATACAGGGCTGTTTTTGGAAATACAGGGCTGTTTTTGGAAATACAGGGCTGTTTTTAGAAATACAGGGCTGTTTTTGAAAATACAGGGCTGTTTTTAGAAATACAGGGCTGTTTTGGAAATACAGGGCAGTTTTTGGAAATACAGGGCTGTTTTTAACGCATGCGTAAGACCGTCAATAGGAGTGTAAACATGGCGGATTATGAAGATATGCGCCGAGCGCCACGTACAGAGGTTGCGCTCCACGCCTTATGACATAACCTTAAACTTATATAGTTCTTACGCATGCACGAAAAAATGACGTCAACATAACCTAGAAATTCGGACACTGTTATGATTGAAACATAACCTAAAATTTAATCGGATAAGTTTTTTAAAATACGGCACCGTTATTTAAAAATACGGCACTGTTTTTTAAAATACGGCACCGTTTTTTAAAATACGGCACCGTTATTTAAAATACGGCACTGTTTTTTAAAAATACGGCACCGTTTTTTAAAATACGGCACCTGTTCATGTTTAGACTTTTGCGCAGGCGTCATAATTGTAGATACATATATATTAGATCAGTCCAGAGAGACTTGGTCAGTCCCCGAGAGGTGTGGTGTGGTTGTGTGTTTTTAAATCACATCATACTTTGCCTCCTTGGTTCGTACTGTATCAATCAACCTGAAACCTGTCAAAACAAGAAACCTACTCTTGATGGGTTAATATACCATGCGGTTTTCGCTATTCGATAGGTATACTTGCTAATATTAGTGTCGTTGACAGCCTCGTATATAATTTGCATATCTACTTGTGATAATATTAGCACCGCTGGCGGCCCTGTATAATTTACCTATATATCTCCTTGTATCACGGCAAATTACTGCTTTTTAAATAAAATCACTGTTATTTGCCGTCTTTTAAATTATATCGCTGTTATTTCATTAATAAACAGTTTATTACAGTATAATTATTTAAAAGACAGCAAAATTACTGCTTTTTAAATAAGAACACTGTTATTTGCCGTCTTTTAAATTATTTCGCTGTTATTTCATCAATAAACAGTTTATTACAGTATAATTATTTAAAAGACAGCAAAATTACTGCTTTTTAAATAAGAACACTGTTATTTGCCGTCTTTTAAATTATTTCGCTGTTATTTCATCAATAAACAGTTTATTACAGTATAATTATTTAAAAGACGGCAAAATTACTGCTTTTAAATAAAATCACTGTTATTTGCCATCTTTTAAATTATTTCGCTGTTATTTCATTAATAAACAGTTTATTACAGTATAATTATTTAAAAGACAGCAAAATTACTGCTTTTTAAATAAGAACACTGTTATTTGCCGTCTTTTAAATTATTTCGCTGTTATTTCATCAATAAACAGTTTATTACAGTATAATTATTTAAAAGACGGCAAAATTACTGCTTTTTAAATAAGAACACTGTTATTTGCCGTCTTTTAAATAACTATACTGTAATACGAATGGGGCTCCAGGGCTTAGGCAAGGGGGGCGCAGGACCCAGAGCCCTAATTGTTAGACGTGGGGCGAGGGCTTATCCGATTAAATTTTAGGTTATGTTTCAATCATAACAGTGTCCGAATTTCTAGGTTATGTTGACGTCATTTTTCGTGCATGCGTAAGAACTATATAAGTTTAAGGTTATGTCATAAGGCGTGGAGCGCAACCTCTGTACGTGGCGCTCGGCGCATATCTTCATAATCCGCCATGTTTACACTCCTATTGACGGTCTTACGCATGCGTTAAAAAACAGCCCTGTATTTCCAAAAACTGCCCTGTATTTCCAAAAACAGCCCTGTATTTCTAAAAACAGCCCTGTATTTTCAAAAACAGCCCTGTATTTCTAAAAACAGCCCTGTATTTCCAAAAACAGCCCTGTATTTCCAAAAACAGCCCTGTATTTCTAAAAACAGCCCTGTATTTTCAAAAACAGCCCTGTATTTCTAAAAACAGCCCTGTATTTCCAAAAACAACCCTGTATTTCTAAAAACAGCCCTGTATTTCTAATATACGTTAAAAACTGTTAAGGCCTTATTTACTCTCAAATAACATATTTATTTAAAAAATTAGTGTTAATATATTTATTAAAAATAATTGTTTAAAAAAGAATGACTAAAATCAAACCACTAGAAGCCAAGATATACGTTAAAAATGTTAAGGCCCTATTTACACTCAAATAACATAATTATTAAAAATTTTAGTATTAATATCTGTAGATTTATAAAGGTTGCGCTCCACGCCTTATGACATAACCTTAAACTTATATAGTTCTTACGCATGCACGAAAAAATGACGTCAACATAACCTAGAAATTCGGGCACTGTTATGATTGAAACATATATCGCTGTTATTTCATTAATAAACAGTTTATTACAGTATAATTATTTAAAAGACAGCAAAATTACTGCTTTTTAAATAAGAACACTTTTATTTGCCGTCTTTTAAATTATATCGCTGTTATTTCATTAATAAACAGTTTATTACAGTATAATTATTTAAAAGACAGCAAAATTACTGCTTTTTAAATAAGAACACTGTTATTTGCCGTCTTTTAAATTATATCGCTGTTATTTCATTAATAAACAGTGTATTACAGTATAATTATTTAAAAGACAGCAAAATTACTGCTTTTTAAATAAGAACACTGTTATTTGCCGTCTTTTAAATTATATCGCTGTTATTTCATTAATAAACAGTTTATTACAGTATAATTATTTAAAAGACAGCAAAATTACTGCTTTTTAAATAAGAACACTGTTATTTGCCGTCTTTTAAATTATTTCGCTGTTATTTCATCAATAAACAGTTTATTACAGTATAGTTATTTAAAAGACGGCAAAATTACTGCTTTTTAAATAAGAACACTGTTATTTGCCGTCTTTTAAATAACTATACTGTAATACGAATGGGGCCCCAGGGCTTAGGCAGGGGGGCGCAGGACCCAGAGCCCTAATTGTTAGACGTGGGGCGAGGGCTTATCCGATTAAATTTTAGGTTATGTTTCAATCATAACAGTGTCCGAATTTCTAGGTTATGTTGACGTCATTTTTCGTGCATGCGTAAGAACTATATAAGTTTAAGGTTATGTCATAAGGCGTGGAGCGCAACCTCTGTACGTGGCGCTCGGCGCATATCTTCATAATCCGCCATGTTTACACTCCTATTGACGGTCTTACGCATGCGTTAAAAAACAGCCCTGTATTTCCAAAAACAGCCCTGTATTTCCAAAAACAGCCCTGTATTTCTAAAAACAGCCCTGTATTTTCAAAAACAGCCCTGTATTTCTAAAAACAGCCCTGTATTTCCAAAAACAGCCCTGTATTTCAAAAACAGCCCTGTATTTCTAAAAACAGCCCTGTATTTTCAAAAACAGCCCTGTATTTCTAAAAACAGCCCTGTATTTCCAAAAACAGCCCTGTATTTCTAAAAACAGCCCTGTATTTCTAATATACGTTAAAAACTGTTAAGGCCTTATTTACTCTCAAATAACATATTTATTTAAAAAATTAGTGTTAATATATTTATTAAAAATAATTGTTTAAAAAAGAATGACTAAAATCAAACCACTAGAAGCCAAGATATACGTTAAAAATGTTAAGGCCCTATTTACACTCAAATAACATAATTATTAAAAATTTTAGTATTAATATCTGTAGATTTATAAAAATTAAATTATTAGCAAAAAGAACAACTAAAATCGGTCTACTAGAAACCAAAATATACGTTAAAAACTGTTAAGGCCCTATTTACTCTCAAATAACATATTTATTTAAAAAATTAGTGTTATATTTATTAAAAATAATTGTTTAACAAAGAATGACTAAAATCAAACCACTAGAAGCCAAGATATACGTTAAAAACTGTTAAGGCCCTATTTACTCTCAAATAACTATATTTATTTAAAAAATTAGTGTTATATTTATTAAAAATAATTGTTTAACAAAGAATGACCAAAATCAAACCACTAGAAGTCAAGATATACGTTAAAAACTGTTAAGGCCCTATTTACACTCAAATAACATAATTATTAAAAATTTTAGTACTAATATTTGTAGATTTATAAAACTTAAATTATTAGCAAAAGAACAACTAAAATCGGTCTACTAGAAACCGAAATATACGTTAAAAACTGTTAAGGCCCTATTTACTCTCAAATAACATATTTATTTAAAAATTAGTGTTATATTTATTAAAAATAATTGTTTAAAAAGAATGACTAAAATCAAACCACTAGAAGCCAATATATACGTTAAAAACTGTTAAGGCCCTATTTACACTCAAATAACATAATTATTAAAAATTTTAGTATTAATATTTGTAGATTTATAAAAATTAAATTATTAGCAAAAAGAACAACTAAAATCGGTCTACTAGAAACCAAAATATACGTTAAAAACTGTTAAGGCCCTATTTACTCTCAAATAACATATTTATTTAAAAATTAGTGTAATATTTATTAAAAATAATTGTTTAAAAAGAATGACTAAAAATCAAACCACTAGAAGCCAATATATACGTTAAAAACTGTTAAGGCCCTATTTACACTCAAATAACATAATTATTAAAAATTTTAGTCACCTAATGACGTAGCACCATCTTGTCGATATATTTAATAAACCACGTGTCTGCAACTAATGTCAATCAATAATATACCCTATTTCTAGGCTTTGTCATGCGTAAGACGCTAAGATAAGTTTGAGGTTTTTCCGCGCATGCGTACTGCCTTATCTCACGTAACTACGTGGTTCGCGAAATATGACAGGTGACAGCTGACAGGCGCCATTTTCTAAGTCACGTGATATTTGACAGGTGACAGATGACAGATTGACCACGCCCTAAATATGGAGTTGCGCAAGATTCCTAAATATGACGTCAGAGATTTAGACATATGACAGGTGACAGATGACATTTGACAGATGACAGATGACGTTTGACAGATTGACCACGTCCTAAATAACGCGTTGCGCAAGATTCCTAAATATGACGTCAGAGCTTTTGACATATGACAGGTGACAGATGACATTTGACAGATGACAGATTGACCACGCCCTAAATAACGCGTTGCGCAAGATTCCTAAATATGACGCGCCTGCGCAGTACCCTAAAATAGGCGTCGCCCAAGATTCCGAGTAAAGGAGCCATGGGCAAGAGCCAGGAGCCTGGGCGAGAGCCACCTGAAGTTAGCGCCAGATTCTGGCATTCGCCCCTGGCTCTCGCCCAGCTGTGATTCTTCTTCTTTTCCCAAGGTAATGCCATGCCTACTTATACCTGGGTTGCTTCCCAGTGGTGTGCGTCATACTCAGGGCTTGAAGCTCTTGAACTGCTCTAAAAGTTAGTCACTGGAACGCATCCTTAGACAAGGAACAAGATCTTATTTTATGCATTCCCTAGCTTTAATTATCGAAGACTATGGGACCCTCTACAATGCTGCAACATTATTTTTTAGTTTAGTAGAAGGAACAACAAGAGTTCGACAATCAAAGTCCCATAAGATTAACACAGGGCCAAAATCCTGCATTTTTGGTGCCATTTTAAGGCGTGGTCCAACGGCGAGCCAATCAGAATCAAGCATTTGGTCCCCCGCCTCTTGTCCCTCCCCTTTCTTAGCTCCTCCCTCAGGTCATCCAATAGGATTTGGGCTGCTCCTTATGGTTAATGGCCTCCCTCAGATCAAAGTTTTCGTAACCATTGATGACGTCATCACCTAAACTCAAAATTGAAACGACCTATAAATTAAAAATAAAATGGAAGCTTTTTTAGTACCATATTGTTTTTAGATGTCTCTATTAAACAAAAACTTGTTTTTGTCGAAAACGCTTTAATTTATGGACATTTAACAAGAGTACTTTTTTTAGCTAAGAATTTAAGCTACCCAAAAATACTTACTTTATTTCTTTATTATACAGGGTGTAAAAATAATTAACACTATTGTGTAAGGGTTAGTCCGCCCCTAGCGAACTAATGAAGGCCAATGTTTTACAATGATACCACTTTAAGGAGTAATAGCTGGTATTTTTCATATTAAAAAATGATTTCATTATACCAAGGGATATAAAAGTTATTCAAGAAAAACCAGTTCTCAGTGGCGTTCTTTAAGGGCACATATCTCTGTAAAGAGGAATTAAGGAAAAAAATTATAGGAACTTGTTACATTATTTTTACGTATTCTACATGAATTCGAGAGATTGCCCACATATTTTTGGATACCCTGTATACATAGTGCAAGTAAGGGCGCCCTAACAAAATACTATACCTGGGTTACTTTCCAGTGGTGTGCGTCACGCTCCAGGGCTTGAAGCTCTTGAACTGCTCTAAAAAGTTAGTCACTGGAACGCATCCTTAGACAAGGAAAGAGAGATACTTTAAGAAATTTTAAAATTTCGTTGTTTTTAACCTTTCTTGGCTTTATAATAATAATCTCTTTTTAATATCTATTTCCATTTTAAATAAATAATTTTAAAAAATTCATCCTAAACCATAAAAACACGTTTGAAGCACAATAACCAAAAGAGGGGTTGGTGCATGAGGGGCAAGCGGAAAAAAAACGGAGTAGCTCAGGTGCATAACACTTTCCGTCACTGGAACGCCATAAAGTAGAACGAAATGCTCCTGAGCTACTCGGGAGCGCTCTATTTGCGTCACTGGAAAGCCACTCTGGAAGTGCGCCGCACAATGAAAAAGTTTGGGAATCCCTGATATTTTTAGTTTTTTTTTAGTTTTTAGAGTTTAAGTTTAAATTTTTATTATAGTGTAAAAAGGTAAGCTTTTGTGCAAATCGATAATAAACTTTTATGTTAAAGCTACTCACGAAAAATGAGCTTGTTAGTAATGACATGGAAAAATGGTTCGCGGATCCCTAACTATAAATGGCAGCAATATATTTTAAATAGAAAGGTTCATGTTCCAGTAGGGTTCTTAGAACCATGGCTTAAGTTCCAAATGTAAAACTGAGCTTAAGGTGAAGCAGGCTTGCTTAGGCGCTCTAGATTTTTACTAGACAAAACCAACTAGAACCAACAAAAAATGAATAAATTTGAGAAACAACACAACCAAAATTATTTATTTATTAAATTCAAAAATTACAATAGTTCATAGTAGTTTATAAAATAAGTGCATTAAGTTTGACAGCACGAATCGTCAGGCGAGTGAGGCCATCCCATGAGTAAAAAGACACTCTATGCATGTGTTGCATACATAGCCCTCATAAAAAAGATAGAATAGAGACATTTTGCACCTGTTATTTTGCAATTCCGTTGTGGTTAACGGTATTCTGAGACTGCGCAGTAACGCAGACATGATCCGTTATCGTTATTAACCATAACGGACTCCTTTAATTACGGATGAATACCGAAGAGCTTATCGTTATCGTTATCGTTATTGGTAAACTGCGTGGTTTGCCGAATTGTAAAATTTTTAATATTAATTATTTAAGAAGGTTGAAATTTTAATACCGTATTAATTAAAATATTATTGATACATAACGAATAATTAGCGAAAAATTCATAGCAGTCAGAAAAATAAAATAGTGTAAAGAAATTAAAACGGACTTGTATTTTTAAGGATGTTTTAAATCAGTAATTAATTTACATGTTACAATCTGGCACACTTGCTTTTTGCTTATACTGTATTGTTTACATCTACTTTAAAAACAAAATTAAGAGAACCACAGGCAAAAATAAGGTTATGGGTCGAAAGCGCAGACGCAAGATAAATTTCTTAAAAGAGGTTGCCAAAATCTCTGTCTAAAACTGCTGCCGTAATCGTTATGTTTAATAATTTATTATATTAAATATATTAATATTCTCGTGGTTCCGCGCGTATGCATCCCTATACGGTCCAACTGGACAGGCCCCGAAATTCCTACTTTGTTCGTTCTTTTATCCCTAGAGTTTCTAGGCTGTGGAACCTGCTGCCCGCGGAGGTCTTTCCTTCCCCCAAATCTTCAAGTATTTAAGTCCCGTGTCAAAAACTCCCTCTTACCTCGCTTAAGACACCCACGGTACGTTAGTATTTAGGCTTTTAGCCTTCGTGCTTTGTCCAAAGATAAAAAAAAAACCGATAACCATAAGGAGACCAAAAATCGTCTGTTATTTTAAGAGGTGCAAAATGTCTCTAATAACTACTGGTTTCTTAAAATTCTGTTTATGTACTGTCGATTGTTTAGTGACTTTTATTTCGCGATATTGAAAACAATCACTTACTTCTGTTGGTAACATCGTCCGAGCGCTGCAACCAGCCAATGATGAACGAATATACAAGACGGCCACATTGAAAAATATATTAGCGTGACAAGTGACAATGTAACCAACAGTAGTAGTTGCTAGTGAAAAAAAAGTCACTAGTGAATTGTCCACGCATGATCCGCCGTTTTACAGACTTAAATACGGAGTAGGTATTCTAGTTCTTTTATGAGAGGTGTGGTTGCATACTATATTTTTCTGTGAGCATAAAAACCTTATAATTTCAATTTCTGAGTTATCCGAATTCATTACCTACAGAGTGATTCTTAATCATATACACATAAACTTGGGAAATTATCCCTAAGTGTCTAAGCATGAAAAAAAAAAGTTGGCAAAATATTTCTAGTTAGTGAGATAATCAATTACTTTAAATTAAATAACAAAACGCGAATTATGAAGACAAATAATAAAATAGAATAGTAATTTATGTAACAAGTGCATCAAGTGATACTTTTTTTACGAATGGAAAGTTTGATAGCACAAGCCTTTAGGCGGGTGCAGCAATCTCATGAGTAAAAAAAGACACTTTATGCATGTGTTACATACTATATTTTTTTCACAACTGTATAAAAATTTCCAAATTACCAGTTTTTACATTTTTATTTATTTAAACTTATTAATTTTAATTTTTGCAGCACAGCCATATTGCAAAAAAAAATCATAGCCTCCTTATTTTTTAAAAGACAATTTATCTCTTCACAAATATGCCATTATGATTTAATTCTAGAAAATTGTATGTACTTACTTTTGTAGAAGTAATACTTAAACAGTATAAATTCCTTTTCAATTTCTTAGTCATCCAATGTCATTATAACTATTAATTTAAATAATTTATATTTAATTTATTCGCAAACTGTCAAATTTTTAAACTAGTGACACATGAACTAAAAGAAATAATGACGAAATCAAAGGTAACTTGACCGTTTGGTTCAGTTGATGTCGCGTTTACTTTTACATTGCATAAATTGATAATTAAGTTTATTGTAGTAGGCGTTGAAACAAAACACTAATTTAAAGTGTGAAAAAGCTTTTAAGTGTTAAAAAAGTTACGTTTTTTAACACAGTTGCATAGCATGTCTTTTTAAAAGACTTTTGTTAATAGTTCGGTAATTACAATGATCGCATTTAAACAAAGTAACACCTTGGGAATTTTCATGTCGGCGGACGTGTGCTTTAAAATTACTTGTGTCGAGAGTTTGATAGTCACATTGGTCGCATTTAAACATGTTAACATCTTCTGGATTTTTATGCCGCAAGACATGCCTTCTTAAACCATCTTTATAACGAGTTTGGTAATCACACTGGTCGCATTTAAACATCCTAACATCTTGGGGATTTTTATGTGCAAGGACGTGTCTGTTTAAACAACTTTTGTAAATTGTTTTATAATCACACTGATCGCATTTAATCGTTTTAACATCTCTTGGATTTCTTTGTCGGCGGGTGTGTCTGCTTAAACTACTTCTGTCAAAAGTTTGGTAATCACAATGATCGCATTTAAATGTATTAACATCATTTTTATGTTGCAGGGCATGCCGTTTTAAGTGACTTGTCTTAGTAGTTCGGTAATCACAATGATAGCATTTAAATATATTAATATCGTTTACATTCTTTTGTGTGATGAAGTATATTTTTAAACTGCTTTTAGTTGAAGTTTGATAATCCCAATGATCGCATTTAAACAAACCAGGTTCAATTTGATGAGTAAGCCGATTCTTTATATTTCTTTCTTGCGTTTCTTGGCCAATACAGTTATTTTCGTTTTCATTTAAATGAACCTCATGTTTTTCATTGCCAAAACAAGTAGCCAACATGCTAGAACACAAAAAAAGTGCAGCCTTTAAAATTGAATTTAAACCGAAAAAATTACATTTTAAAAGATACATTTTTATTAAGTAAAAGTAATGAATGACAAACTTATTTTCATTCCCATTCAGCAGTGATGGCGAACCAATGGCATGCGTCCCCAAGTTGGCACGCGTCATAAAAATTTGGACACGCGAGTATATTGATGTTTTTTTAATATGGCTAAAATGAGGGAAGTTTGAGGTAGGTTTTTTTGCACTTCAAAATTTGAAGTATCTGAAAGAAAGTATTGAAGGGAAAAAAAGCAGGTGAAGCCCTTTTTGCTCTTTAAAATTTAAAGTCTGTAAAATGTGTATGGGATTTAAAGTTATTTTAATAAGGGTATCTACCTGTTTTGGGATTGTTCTAGGATCTTCCGTCTTGATGTCTACTTCTTCATTTTTTATTTTCCATTCATCAAATACTATTTCATCTGATTTTTCAATTTTGAATGTGTTTTTAACTTTCACATCACTCTGTTTTGGTTTGAAAGAAAAATCATTGGAACTTAAAAACAATAAGAATAAATTTATACTTCAAAAGAGGAGCTTCAGTGTAAAATACATATTTTTATAAAACACAATTTTGGAGAGTATCTTATAATTTTTATTTAAAGTTTTCTATTTATGTTGGAAGAGTTCTTTAAATGAAATATATAATAATTATAAATATATAAATTTTGGACCTATATTTTTAATAAAAAAATCTTTCTAACATCAATAGAAAAACACGGTAAAAATTGTGAAATACTTTTCAAAATCATTCCCAATTAAAAACTGTGTTTTGCACTAGAGGTCCTCAAATATTTACTGGAAAAAAATAGTTTTTTCTTTGACAGGTTTTTAATATTTTAGAACATTTTACATATGTATAAGTTTTATTCTATATAAATAAAGGGTAATCCAATTCGAAACTATGGAAAAGAAAAAGTTCTAAAATTCGCGTGACGTAATTTATGGATGGCCCCTTAGGAACCAGATAAAACTTTTGAATTAAAATATACATATTTAGTATTATTATAACCAGAATTGATAAAAACTTACCTATTTAGATCCATAGCAGAATAATCTAAAATATCTTGCATGTTCATATTTCTCGAAAAGTTTTTAAATTCAAAAGAATTGCTTTCTGGTTCTAATTTTACAAATGAAAAGCTGGAAGATTTATCTTCTATAAAAGCATCTTCTGTATCATTATTTTCTTTTTAATTAATTCAAGGCTTCTTATGGGTAAATTCTGTGATGGGACAGCAAACCGTTTTAACTTCGGTTGTTTCAGTTTTGCATTATCTGAAAACAAAAATTAAATACATAAATTAAGTCAGTTTTATGAGCTAAAGGACTTCAGTTGATGGCCTTTTGAGATTTTCAATAAATTACTTATAAATTACTTATAAATAAATAAAAATAATTTAGTTTTTAATAAACTTTTAAATGTTGATGAACTTAAAATATTATTATCAAATTTAAATGACAACAGCAGGAAAGCAGGACTTCTATCTGACATAAATCTGCTTTTTGCTTTTCGAATAAGTAGCATCAACTGACCAATGATTAAAGATGGAGAAATTATTTAAAGTCATAAAATGGAGAAAATATTATCACAGAACACAATTCTGTTGGCACATTATTTTTTGCACCCCAATAAAATCAATTTGCCTTTTACCTTCATCAATATCAGACTTGGCAGACTTAATAGAACAATAAATTAAAAGATAGATGTGTTTTCTTTTATTTGTTCACTATAAACATCAAAACAAAAACAGAAAGACTGTTATAATTAGTTAGGTACTATAAAAATACCTCGAAAAATAGATTAAAAGTTTTTAAAGGGGGATTATTAGTGTTTGAGTATTAAAAGATTAATATAATGTTTCCTACTAAAAAATTGTATTTAATGATTCAGATAAAACTTACCTTTGGAACAATAATCTTCACTTTTAAAATGCTTTGAGCAAACTCTCATAAATTTTGTCACTGGTTTTACCATAAGTAAAGCCTTTTCCCAAGCTTTTAGTTTGTCAATCAGTTCCTCCTGACCGATGGCATTGGATATTTTCACTTTTATGCCACTATTCTTGTTTGGGAAGACGTGAAAATGAATATTTCTATCACTTCCTTTTCGCGAGTGACAGCCATAAACACAACAATTAGTGTTATACACACCTTTTTTCATTTTAGATGTTGATAACTCTTGTGATGTCATAATGAATGTTTTATTATAGGCACAAAAAAGAGATTTTTAATGAAAATTATAGAAAAAAACAAAACTATTTACGTACAAATTGATCAGATTAAACGCGTGTTAAAAATGACCGATTACCTGCTTTCTTAGATTGCGCCGTTGACCACCGGAGGTCAAATTAAACTTTGAAATCGCTAATAGAACGTTTGGAATTATCATAAATAAATAATACAAATTTATATTTATTTATAAATGGATAATATAAACAAGGTTCGTTAAGTTCTAAATTAGAACCACAAAATACAAAAGGTTAGTTTTGATTAGGACTACATAGACGTTCGACAACCGGAACAAGAACAAAACGTATAATTATCCGAAAAAGGATATTTCAAAAAGTCGATCTGAAATTTTAGTCACGCTATGGTTACTAGTTAAAAATTAACTAAGCTCCAGTAGCGTAGCTAGGCGTGGGCGTAATAAATGGCCGCCGACGGCCTGCCCCTTTAAAGTGTCATGCGAGCATGCTCCTTTAAATGCAATGTACTTGAAATTCGCAAGATCTCTTTAAATGCAATGTCACCAAAATTGAAATTCCCCTTTATGTTAAATTTAATGAAAATATGGACCCCAATAGGATGACACAGTGCGCATTGCTCATTCATTATCTGCTACTTTTTTAACACGCGTTCTGTTTATACCTAAATTAGCCAAGTCCGGATAATATAGCGTTCTTGTTAACGCTCGTTTACTAACGCGTATTACAACTTTTTGTATGGGGACACCATTTATGTTTTTACTTTATTTTATATAATAATACATATATTGGGATAGTGTCAATTATCTACTTTTAACGGTTCAAACGCTACATTAAAAAAAAACTTTCTTTTTGTATTCTCCTTGTAACTCCCCTTATTTTAAAACTTTTTTTTATTTTCAGATTTTTTCCCAAACTTACACACAATTACCAAGCTTAATTCCAAATTTCATCTTTTTAGGTCATCTGAAAGTGGGTTTGGTTTTTGATCTTTATGTCAGTCAGTCAGTCAATGGAAAATTGCCGACGCTTGGACCTTCATATCTTTATAACCGTTTGAGCTAGCTTTATTTAACCGTTTAAATTTTATAATTTTAATTTTTGACTCATCCGAATTCACTACTTTTATTAATTCTTGATAATTTATCCGCAAACTTATAAATTTTAAGTTTGGTGACACATGAACTTTAGGAAGTAATGGCGTAATTTATGGTACCTTGATCTTTAGTTTAGCAAGTGCTACGTTTACTGTTGCATTGCATAAATTCATATTGAAATAAATTTTAGTAAGCATTGAAAGAAAACACTGATTTAAAGTGTAAAAAACAATCAATGAACGGTTAAAAAAATTACGTTTTTTAAATAATTCATTAAAACTAAAATGGACTACTTTATCTTTATGAATACGATCGAAAAAACATTTTTTGATGGTCATAGAAAAAAATCAGAAGTAATTACAACTCGTAAACATGGTGTACCATTTGTACCGTTTCATGCAGAATAAAGCTCCCAAAAAAATTAAAAAGTGTTTATTTTCCAAACAATAATACATATTCAGAACGGCATATTATTAAACCTATAAAAGGGATTTTTATATTAAATTTTTGTTTACAATTTTGTGCTTCTTTTAGGGTATCTTTTTCATACTTTAATTATTCAAGCTGATACCATTTATATCATATATCGTATTATGGGGAGTTTTATGTCGTATTTAGTGCTATTTTTAAACGCCGGTGTTTGATAATAAAGTTGATTGTCTTTAAATCTACGAACATCTTCAAGACTCCTATATTGTAGGCCGTGCGTTTAAAATTATTTTCCAAAATTTGATAATCACACTAGTCGCATTTAAACATCTCCTGGAATTTTATGTTGCAGGGCTTGCCTATAAAACAGCCTTCTGTCAATAGTTCGATAATCACAATAATAGCATTTAGGCAAGATGACACCTTAAGGATTTTTATGTTGGCGGACGTGTCTGATTAAATACCTTTTGTGAATAGTTTGGTAATCACAATGATCGCATTTAAACATATTAACATCTTTGGGATCTTTATGTCGAAAGGTATGATCCCTTAAACTACCTTTATATATAGTTTGAAAATCACACTGATCACATTTAAACATATTAAGATCTTGAGGATTTTTATGTCGGCGCATATGTACGTTTAAACTTCCTTTGTTAATAGTTTGGTAATCACAATGATCACATTTAAACATATAAACATCTTCGAGATTTTTATGTCCCAGCGCATGCCGTTTTAAAGAACATTTATATAAAGTTTGAAAATCACACTGATCACATTTAAACATATTGATATCCGGAAAAATTTTATGTCGTCGGGCATGTTTTTTAAATTACTTTGAATAAAATTTTTGATAATCACAATAACCACATTTAAATATATTAATATCTTCTGGATTTTTATGTCGCAGGGCATGCATTCTAAACCAACTTCTATATAAAGTTTGATAATCACATCGATTGCATTTAAACATATAAATTTCTTTTATATTTTTATGTTTAAAGACGTGCACTTTTAAATTACTTTTCTTAAAAAGTTTGATAATCACAATTTAACACATTTAAACCCTTGACCAGCATTCAATTGATAAGTACGGGGCTTCTTTATACTTCGTTTTTGCGTTTCTTGATCAACACATCGATTTTCGTTTATGTTTAAAAGATCTTGACGTGTTTCATAGCCAAAACAAGTATCTGATATGCTAGAACACAAATAAAATTAACAAAATCAAAAAATACATTAAATAACATGAATTTTTAATAAAACACTAATTAAGTAAAATGAATGGAAAACCTTAAGTCATTTTTATATGTTTAAATACAAGAGGGAACCAAAAAGCTTAATTTTAAAATTCTGCAGAAAAAAAGAGAGAAAAGTAATTCTTAATAATATGGTTGGATAATGTTGACTAAAAGGGTGGGTTAAACATCTACAAACCCAACACCCACGGTACCCTGGTACTTAGACATCAAGCCTTCAGGGGCTGTCCCAAAGATTAAAAAAAAATAATAATACCTACTTGTGAGATTGTTTGGTAATTACACTTTTCACATATTTTTTTGTGTGAATAATTGTATTTTTTTAATTGATGTAACATTGTAAGTTTAAGGCGTATTTATAGGGAAAAAACACTGGGTAGAATTGTTCCATTTTTTTCTATTATGGTCTATTTAAAATTACTCGGACTAGGATATTTCAAAAAGTCCATCTGAAAATTCAGTAACTTCAGAGACAATTTTATTTTATTCGCCTAGATCTGATAAAAGTAGCTTTTACAATGTTATGTCAATTCTTATCTTAGATAGATAGATAGATAGTTTATATTACCAAAAACAGCACATTGTCGTACATAGGTTCGTCAGTAGATATATGCATATACATGATGGTAAATACTTAATGAATAAAAATAAAAGAAGTATACATGTCATAGACTACAAAATTAAATAAATTAAAATTAAAACACAATAAAATACAAATAAATGCCCAAAAGACATGTAAAAACAAACAACAGAAATTAATTCTGTAAAAACAGAAATAAATACTCTAAATACTTAATGAATAAAAATAGAAGAAGTATACATGTCATAGACTACAAAATTAAATTAATTAAAATTAAATAATTAATAGTTTAAAAAAACTAAAAAACACGCTTTTATATGCAACCGAACTAAAAATTAGAAAATAATTTTTCATTAAAAAAAATATTGTCAATTCATAGTAAAAAGCGTGGGGTGCATTTTACTATTTTTCATAACTTTTCCATCATAGATATTTGCAAATATAATAATTATAACATTTAATATATTTATCACCCCACGCTTTTTACTATGAAATGACAATATTTTTTTTAATGAAAAATTATTTTCTAATTTTTAGTTCGGTTGCATATAAAAGCGTGTTTTTTTAGTTTTTTAAACTATGAATTATTTTTCATTTTTTAGTTTCTGCTACTCTTGACAAAATGGCGAAAAAATTTTTTAATGAACAAGAGTGGCAAATTTTAAAATTTTTCCAACAGATTGCAACTCACTAAAAATTTCTTCTTCATTAAGTAGCAAAGTTTGAAATTTTGCCAACAGATGGCAATCCAGGCAATGTTTGGACCGTTGCCAATATATTGCAACCCACTAAAAAATTTCTTCTTCATTTAATAGCAAAGTTTGAAATGTTGCCAACAGATGGCAACCTAGGTGTTGTTTTTATAATATAATGGAATTTTTTTCCTGGCGATCCAAAAAATATAACGGGATACTGTTTGCAGATTATTGCATTGTCATGTTTCCTTAATACGTGTGCAAAGTTTCAAAGAAATCGAATAGCTGGAAGTTGGTTAAAATTAGGCTCAAAGATTCCGTTACATAGCCAGATAGTTACAACCCAAGTTAATAAAAGCGTGTTAAAAATCAAAACACTACCAATGTTAAGGAGTGACATTAAGTAATATTGGCATGCTTTAACCCTTAGATTAAGGTTGAAAAGACATTATAAAAGCGGCTCTTAAATATCAAATAATAAATAATATCTTGTAGGTTTGTAAGTTTGTAGCCGCTAATCTCCGGAAATACTGAACCGATCATGAAAATTCTTTCACAATTAGAAAGCTACACGATTAAGGAGTGTTATAGGCTATATTTTATAGTGATTAAACAAAAAGTTCAGAAAAATATAATGGCATATGTATGTCAAGTCAGCGGAAATATATAGTAATGGCTTTAAACGACTTCCATAACTAAACAGTGCAGTGGTAGAATGCTCGCCTGCCACGCGGGCGGCCCAGGTTCGATTCCCGCCAATGCAGATTTTTTTATAAAAATAGTGTGACGGGTCGGCTTGTAGTTCATATTAACAGATAAACAAAGGAAAAGGGAGGTAATTATAAAAAAAAATATTTTTTAAAATTATTTATTGAGTACAAAAAAATTACAATTAAAAAAATATATAAATAAATAATAATTGTAACAATTCAATCAAGTATTATTTTTTTATGAATGGGAAATGTAACGGCACTAGCCGCCAGGCGAGTAAAAAAACTATATGCATGTGTTGCATACTATATTTTTTACAAACATATAAATTTTATAATTTTAATTTATTCTGCATCCGAATTAATTATTGTTAATAATTCTTGATAATTTCCATTAAATTTATCCGCAAACTGACAAATTTTAAGTTGGGTGACACATAAACCAAAAGAAGGGCAATTTTCTCGAAAGTGAAGAAACTCCTATTTTAACAAAATTTGGTATATGGGCTTTTGTAACGCTGATCACAAATCTGAAGAATTTTTAGTCAAAAACGTTCCGTTTACGAGATATTTATCCTAAAAGTTGAAATTCGAACTAAACCTTATTTTTACTATATTCCTCCTTCTTTTTGCACAAAACTCTTAATATAATACTAAACTGGAAGATAATATTTTGTTTAACATTAAAAACCTTTTTAAAACTTGCTTTTTTTTATTAATTTTATGCCTTTTTTATATCAATTTAAGCTTCATTTTAAATCAAGTCGCCAGTGATAGCTTAAAAGAATAAAATTTGTATGCATGGTTGCGGTGTTTAGGAGTAAAATATTTGTTATTTAATGACAAAACGGAGTAAAATAAATAAAAATAGGTTTTTAAAAGGTGTTTATAAAATATTGTATGCCAATTTAGTGTTGTATTAAAAATTGAATACAGTGGAGATAAGGTTATATCAACTTAGAAAATGAATATCTCAAAAAACAAAACGTCTGCGACTAAAAGTTCTTTCAGATTCGTGGTCAGAGCCTCAAAAAAACCCATATAACAAATTTGGTCAAAATCGGAGTTGCCCCCACTTTTGAGATAATTACCAAAAGAAGTAATGGCGGAATTATTAATTTGTTATAGTTAATATCGCGTTTACCATTACATCGCATAAATCCATATTAAAAAAATTAGCAGTCATTGAAACTAAACACTGATGTAAAATGTGAAAAAAGCGTCGAGCGGTTAAATAACGTAATTTTTTAAGAGTTTAGAGAAATATGGGTGGTGCTGTAACGTCATGCGTATGTATGGTGGAGGGGAGGATAACCATCTGAATGTTTTAAAAAGTGTCCGTCGAAAGGAGCAACTTAAGGTTGCGCCACAGTAGCCAGAGGAGATTTTTAACCAATGAGCATGAATTATTAGAGTGAGATACAAAAATGAAACAGGACAGATAGATACAAAATAAAAAAGGAAAGAAATACCAAAATCCCTCCACTGGCTAGTGTGGCGCCATCCCAACTTGCTACATTCCGATTGCCACTTTTTCAACTTGTCCGCCATAAAAGATGGTTATCCTCCCTCCACCATCCATAGTCATGCGGTATTAACGTAAGCACTATTATGACAGTTAAGTTATGCGCGATTCGATTTTTACCGTCGCTGGTGGTAATAACGTTACCGCATGGAGTAATTTGCGGGCTGATAACGCCGCGTGCTATTTAAAATAGCGAATAGAATTGCCATGCGCGCAATATTTTTCTTTGTTTATTTTTTAAGGTTATATTATTTATTTCGACGATTTCTACAAATATTTTTGTAATAGAGCCACAGAGTAAAGTTAAACTACTAATCTTTGATAAAGACTTGCTTTTTTATTTTTGGATAAATGTTGCAGGTGGAAAAGAAACGAATAGGTTAAGATTGTCGGCCGACAATGACCTGGCTTTTTGAAAGAATGTCTTAGTCAAAATTCATCTGGAAAAGTGGGAAAATTTACAGTAAAATGTGTTTAAAATAACAAGAAAAACTTTAGTATTGGCACATTAAAGGATCATTTGCTTTTTAATTTTGTAAATTCGCAGACAGGTGTAATTAACCGTTCGTAATACGGCGTCTTCCATATCTCTAAAAACAAACACTAAATAACCGTATGCGGTATTTAAATAGCGCCTTACGTAAATAACGAACGTAGGCGGTAACCAAAGAACCCATATCTCTCTTTTATGTATAGAACGAAAATAAAGTACTTTATCTGCATGATTACGATTAGATTATTTTTTAACAGACGTAAAAAAAACATTAAAATCAGAATAATTAAAACTAGAAAGTTTACAGTTTAATACCCACACTAATTGCTTTGAAACATCTTCGGAAATTTTATATTGCAGGGTGCAGGGCATGCCTTTTGAAGAGACTTTGTTAATAGTTTAGTAATCACAATAATCACATTTAAGCAAATAGATATCTTTAGGAATTTTTATGTTGGAGGATGTGACTGTTTAAAGAGGTTTTGATAAAAGTTTGATATTCACAATGCTGACATTTTAATATATCTCCATTTAATATAACTCTATAATCTTGAGGAATTTTATGTCGGAGAACGTGTCTCTTTAAAAACCTTTTTAATAGTTTGGTAATTACAATGATCGCATTTAAACATATTAACAACTTTGGGGTTTTTATGTTGCAAGGTATGCAAACGTAAATAACTTTTATACAAAGTTTGAAAATCACACTCGGTACATTTAAACATAGTAACATCTTTGGGATTTTTATGTAATCGGGCGTGTCTGTTTAAATCACCTTTGTTAATGGTTTGGTAATGACATTGATCGCATTTAAACATATTAACATCTTCAGGATTTTTATGTAGCACGGCATGCCTTCCTAAACAACTTTTATACAAAGTTTGAAAATCACACTGATGACATTTAAACATATTAACATCTTGAAGATTTTTATGTCGCAGGGAATGCAATCTTAAACAACGTTTATACAAAGTTAGAAAATCACACTGATCACATTTAAACATATTAACATCATTGGGATTTTTATGCCGGCGAGCGTGTCTGTTTAAATCACCTTTGTCAAAAGTTTGGTAATTGCAATGATTACATTTAAACATACTAAAATAAATTGTTAAATCTGTATGATTGTTACGTCGGTGGTTTTTAAAATATTTTCGTTAGCAGTTTTATAATAACATTGATCACATTTAAACACTTTAGCAGGTGTTACTTGATGAGTGCGCGGCTTCTTTAAACTTCGTTCTTGCGTTTCTTGATCATCACATCGATTTTCGTTTTTGTTTAAACTATCTTTATGTGTTTCATAGCGAAAACAAGTATCTAAAATGCTAGAACACAAAATAAAATTAACAAAAGCAAAATATACATAACGATTTTTACATTTTTTTTTTTTAATGTGAATAAGTGTAATTGTTTTAATTAATTTTAAAAATACTGGGTAGAATTGTTACATTTTTTCGTTATGGGCTGATGGTCTTTTTAAAAATTATTTAAAAAAGGGTTTCTACCTGTTTTGGGATTGTTCTAGGTCTTCTATCTTAATGTCCACGTCCTCATTTTTTATATTCCATTGTTCAAACATTAGTTCATCTGATTTTTTTAATTTTGTATGTCATTGTGGTATTGTCACCCATTACAACATTCTCTATTAGTGTAGCAGAGAAATCGTTGAATCTTAAAATAATAAGAATAAATTTATAATTGAAGGGCTTATTGTAATAATATTATACGCCACACAGAACCAGAAATCCTTTTATTCTCTAATTTATTTAATAAATAATAGGAAAAGCCACAATAAAAAAGTGTTAAATGTGTTCTTTGGACCTAATAAAGTAATAAAAAATGATTCAGGTTTTTTTAAATAATAGTTGATTTAACACATTTTTTTAACTTATAAATTTAATACCTCTGTATTTTGTGTTTGCGGCTTATCATATTATTACAATAGGCACTTTAAAAGAATAATACAAAAGAAAAAATAGGTTTCTACTTCAGACATATTTTTAGGATTTTATGACCTATTACATATTCATAGGTTTTTTTCTTTATAAATAGAGGGAATTACCAATTTAAGACTGCAGGTGGAGATCTTTGAAAATACATAGGCAGATATTAAAATCTGCAACACCAAAACATATTATTACATTTAAATCAGTTTACGAAAGGTTCAACGGTTAATTTCCTTCGGTATAAATATCTTTTGAAAATTACTTTATCAATATTAGTATTAAACATAGGGTAAAACACTTAAATTACTAAAAGTTACTATACAGGGTGAGTTTTTAAATTTTACAATGGCCTTATTTCTAAACCATGGCAAATAACAAAAAATACAAAAATACCGTTTCTATAAAATCCGGGGAATATAAATGACGTATTTTTCAAAACACCTCTATCAACCCCCAGTCACTTTAAAATCTTAAATGGCAACACACTTTATGTGTCACCTCTCTGGAAAGCCTATGAAAAATACTTTTCGTTGACCATAAAAAAGTAATTTCAAATAGTACCCTTAAATTTTAGAAAAATCATACTTTATTATTCATAAAGAATACCAAAAATGTTCAGTTAAATTATCATAAAATTAATTAAAATTATTATTAAATTAAAATAATACTCCCTGTAGAGCTAACTTGCCCCCGTAAGAAGTTCTGGTTAGTTGTGTTGCACACGCGCCTAACAAAAAGATCAGCAGTTGATATTACTTTTTTCTCGACAAAATTCAGAAATAGAACTAATTAAAACTAACCAGAACTTTTATTGGGGATGGGTTAGCTCTACAGGGAGTATTATTTTAATTTATTATTAAATTTTAATTAATTTTATATTAATTTTAAATTTTCTGGTATTCTTTATTAATAATAAGGTGTGATATTTCTAAAATTTAAGGGTAGTATTTGATTTCACCCCAGCTTTTTTATGACCAACGAAACGCATTTTTTATTAGCTTTCCAGAGAGGTGCCACATAAGGGTGTTGTCATTCAAGATTTTTAAGTGACTAGGGGCGCAGCTTAAGGGGTTAATAGAGGTGTTTTATAGAAAGGGTATTTTTTATTTTTTGATATTTGCCTTGGTTTAGAAAATATAGCCAATGTAAGTTTTAAAAACACAACCTGTATTAATAATCTTAACTGATAAAAACTTACTTATTTAAGTCCATGGCAGAAGAATCTGAACTATCTTGCATGTTTATATTTCTCGAAAAATGTTCTAATTTAAAAGCATGTGTTTCTGGTTCCGACTTCACAAATGAAAAGTTGGAAGGTTTACTTTCCATAAAAGCATCTCCTAGATCAACATCCTCTTTTTAATTACTTCTATAAACGGATGATCATGATCTTGATAAGACTCTTCTTTTTTAATAAATATAAATTCAGTAATTTTTTCTCTTTTTCATCATTGTTGCCACTTTCTTCATTTATGTGTGTTTGGTACCAATTCCACTTGTCCTTTTGAAATACTCGATATAGTCCTCGTTAAGGTCGGTTTCCATAGTACAGTTTTCGTTGGTTTTTAATAACCACCCTCGAGGAAGACTTGTAAGATAGGTACAGCACGAAAATAAAGAAGGATTACGGATTATGTGGTAAAATATCAGATTTGTAAACACTACAAAATAAATATATTCTGGACTAAAACGTAATTATAAGAGCAGAGACAAAACGACATACAAAAAGAATAAAAAATGAATATAACAGCTAAAGTGTTATAATACGATAAAAAGTTTGGATTCTATCATAAAAAAGGGTTAGATGGTTGTAAATTAGGAGTACATAGGCACCCTGCAACCGGGACAAGAACAAAACAGATAATTATTCGGACGAGGATATTTCAAAAAGTCGATCTGAAAATTCAGTAACTCCAGGCGCCGGCTGTCCAAAAGAGCGGTTTTCCGCTCGCGGATGATAAATTCGGCGTTGTGATTGGTTAGTGCAAATTTAAAATGCTTTTCCCGCCAATCACAACGCTGAATTATCATCCCCAAGCGGAAAACCGCTCTCATGGACAGCCGGCTAGAGACAATTTTATTTTATTCACCTAGATTTGATAAGAGCCGCTTTTACAATGTCATGTCAATTCTTGGTTTTCTATACCTACTTTAAGCTTAGTTCATAAGCTTGCGAAATAAGATTTGCGAATCGCGAAGTCTTGTTCTGATTGGTCAATTTGTAACGACTTTCGAATGTTTCGTTACAAATTGACCAATCAGAACACGATTCGCAAATGAACGCTTATGAACTAGGCTTTAGAAACAAACCATATTTAATAAAAATTAAAACACTACCAATGTTAAGGAGTGACATAACATAATCGGCATATTTTTTTTTTAGCTAGGGCTTTAACCATTTGTGCTGTAACCCTTAGATAAAAGCGGCTCTTAATTATCAGATAATAAATTAATATGTTGTAGGTTTGTAGCCGCTAATCTCCGGAAATACTGAACCGATCATGAAAATTCTTTTACATTTAAAAGCTACACTCTTCAGGAGTGTTATAGGCTATATTTTATATTGATGAACAAAAAGTCCAGAGAAAAATTATGGCATATGTACGTCAAGTCAGCAGAAATACATAGCAATGGCTCTGAACGACTTCAATAACTACATGGTGCGGTGGTTCAGTGGTAGAATGCTCGCTCTGCCACGCGGGCGGCCCAGGTTCGATCCCCGCCAGCAGCAGCCGCAGTAGTTTTTTTATAAAATAGTGTGACTGGTCGGCTTGTAGTTAATATTAACAGATGAACAAAGAAACAGTGAGGTAATTATAAAAACAATTATTCTTTAAAATTATTTATTGAGTACAAAAAGTTACAATTAAAAGAAAAAAATAAATAAATATTAAATTGTAACAATTTCATCATGTATTAGTTTTTTTATAACTGGAAAATGTGACGGCACTAGCCGCCAAGCGAGTAAAAAAACTATATGCATGTGTTGCATACTATATCTTTTTACAAACATATAAATTTTATAATTTCAAGTTATCCTGCATCTGAATTAATTATTGGTAATAATTCTCGATAATTTCTATTAAATTTATCCGCAATCTGACAAATTTTAAGTTTGGTGACTCATGAACCAAAAGAAGGGTAATTTTCTTAAAAGTAAGGGAACTTTGATTTTAACCAAATTTGGTATTAGGGTTTTTTTGAAACGCTAGTTACGAATCTACAGAATTTTTATTTCTCCTTATTTTTGCACAAAACTCTTAATATAACACTAAACTGGCAGATAATATTTTGTTTAACATCAAAAAACTTTTTAAAACTTGCTTTTTGTATTAATTTTATGCCTTTTTTATATTGATTTAAGCTTCATTTTAAATCAAGTCGCCAGTGATAGCTTAAAGAAATAAAATTTGTAGGCATGGTTGCGGCGTTTAAGAGTAAAATATTTGCTATTTAATGACAAAACGGTGTATAATAAATAAAAAAATGGTTTTTAAAAAGTGTTTACAAAATATTGTATGCCACTTTAGTGTTGTTTCAAGAATTGTATGCAAAAAAAAGTGCGAATACAGTGGAGATAAGGTTAGACCAATTTAGCTAATAAATATCTCAAAAAAACGCCTGAAACAAAAAATTCTTTCAGATTCGTGGTCAGTGGTCAGAGCCTCAAAAAAACCCATAATATGTCAAATTTGGTCAAAATCTGAGTTGTCCCCACTTAATAATTTTTTGTTTTAGTTAATATCACATTTACTACTGGTATATTGCATTAATTCACATTAATTGTCAATAGTTTGGTAATTACAATGATCGCATTTAAACCTATTAACATCTTTGGGATTTTTATGTCACAGGGTATGCCAACTTTAATACAAAGTTAAAAAATCACACTAATCACATTTATACATATTAACATTTTTAGGCTTTTTATGTCTCAGAACATGCCTCCTTAAACAACTTTTATATAAAGTTTGAAAATCATCACACTGATCACATTTAAACATATTAACATATTCGAGATTTTTATGTCGGCGAATGTGTCTGTTTAAATCAACTTTGTCAATTGTTTTATAATGACAATGATGGCATTTAAACATATTAACATCTTCCGGATATGTATGTTGCAAGGCATGCCTTTTAAAATTACTTTGGTGAAAAGTTTGGTAATCACAATGATCGCATTTAAACATCTCAACTTCTTTGGGATTTTTATGTCGCACGGCATGCCTTTGTAAACAACTTTTATATAAAGTTTGAAAATCACACTGATCACATTTAAACATACTAAAATGTGGATTGTTCTTACGTTGGTGGTTGTGCTTTTTAAAATTATCTTCGTTAGGAGTTTGATAATCACATTGATGGCATTTTAACACTGTACCAGGTGTTACTTGATTGATAGGCGGCTTCTTAATACTTCGTTCTCGCGTTTTTGATCGTCACATTGATTTTTGTTTTTGTTTAAATGATCTTTATGTGTTTTATAGCCAAAACAAGTATCTGAAAAGCTAGAAAACAAATAAAATTAACCAAAGCAAAATATACATTAAATAACATGATGTTTTTTAGGTTTTTTGAATAATGTAATTGTTTTAATTCATTTTGTAACACTCACATACATTGTATCCCACCGGGAACTGCTGCGTTCTATTTCTCAAAAAGTAGGAAAATTTTCAAAATTTGGTAACATTATAAAGTGAGTGGGGGACATATAACTAAAATATTTTGACAGTTCTATCACTTTCAGTTATTTCGGAAGTTAATATCGATTTCCTTATTTTAAGGACGTTCCCAAAGAGTAATGCAGCAATTCAAGTCTCTAGAGACGTTTTTCTCCTCCTATAGTAGGGAATATATTTGTTTTGAAAGGAAAAGTAAGTATATAACCTACTTACTTTCAAATAATTTACATTAATGACTTCGTAATTAAAGGATGGCATATTTGTTCGAAAAAAATAGGTGATAAAATTAATAATAGTCCAGACGGAATACCTGATTGCAAAAAAATTGCCTTAGAGCAAACTAATGTTATAGTTTTTTAAATGAACCTAACTATGTAAGAAAACACTCCCGGACTAAAATATTGCACTTATTTGGGATGAAGAAGGGGGGTGATTTTTAGGGGTAAAATTATTTTTGCAATTCCAAGCTAAACAATAAGTTTTATTAAAAAAGTTAATATAAAAGTTGTCGACATTAAAAACCTACAACTTTTGTAATAACTAGTGTTACCCTAACCTCAAAAATTTTCGAGAAAAGTAGAAAAAACTGTTTTTTTTTCATTTTTATCTTTTTAGAGTTTTACACAGAAACTAAAAATAAATAATATAAGGAAGTTGACATTAACTTCCGGTATAACAGGAAACTGTCAAAATATTTTAGTTGTATGTTCCCCACTGACTTTAAAATGTTACTAAATTTTCAAAAGTTTCCAAAGCCTACTATTCAATAAATCGATTTTAGCAGTTCTCGGTGGGATACCCTGTATTGTGGATTTAATGGGTATTTATAGGCAAACAATACTGGGTAAAAATTCTTTCTTTTTTTCTATTTTGGGCTGAGGGTTTCTTTAAAAACTATTTTAAAAAGGGTATCTACCTATTTTTGGATTGTTTTAGGTCTTCTGTCTTAATGTCAACTTCCTCATTTTTTATATTCCATTGTTCAAACATTATTTGATCTGATTTTTTAATTTTGTTTGTTGTTGTAGTATTGCCAACCATTACACCTTTCTCTATTAGTGTAGCAGAGAAATCATTGAATCTTAAAATAATAGAAGTAAATTTATAATAAGTTCCTTCACCTGTCATATTTTTAGGACATTAAGACCTCTTGAATATCTATAAGTTTTTTTCATAAATACAAGCAGTGATGTAAAATGACGGTCATTTATTATTCGTAACAAATGACAGTCATAAAACGGTCATTTATGTCTTTGACTTAACCGAAAATGCCTTACAGTTTTTACACATAAAATTTGCAGTAAAAAAGTAAAAAAGTTAGGTTATGGTTAAATGAAATGACGGTCATTTTCAATCTGACGTGACGGTCATGACGTCATGACCAGGAAAAATGACGCGGTCATATGACCGACTAACATTAATAAATACAGGGTATTGCCAATTCAAGACTATAGACTATAATTGTAGATTTTAAAAATTAAAAGACATAAGGATATATTAAAATCTTCAATAGCAAGGCATATTATTGCATTTAAATCAGTTTAAGAAAAGTTCAAAAGTTACACGGGGTAAAAATCTTAAATTAAATTACATAAATTTACTGTTATAATAATAATCTTAAATAATAATAACTTACTTATTTAAGTCCATGGCAGAAGAATCTGAAACATCTTCCATGTTCATATTTCTAGAAAAATGTTCAAATTCATAATCATCTTGTTTAAACTCTTCTTTTTTAATTGATATAAATTCAAAACTTTTTAGTTTTATGTCATTGTTGGTTTCTGGTTCTGACTTAATAAAGGAAAAGCTGGAAGGTTTATCGTCTATAAAAGCATCTCCTAGATCATTCCCTCTTTTTTAGTTAATTCTATAAACGAATGATTATCATCTTGCTCAGACTCCTTCCTTTTTAATAGATACAAATTCGAAACTTTTCACTTCATCACCATTATTACCCCTTTCTTCATGTAATTGTTTTGGTACTAATTCGACCTGTCCTTTTGAAATACTCGATATATCCTTGTTAAGGTTGGTTTCCATTGTAAAGTTTTTAATAACTACTGTTGAAGATTTGTAGATGGTAAAAACACAAAATTAAAGGTGGTTTATGCAGTAAAATACAAGAAGTGTGAACACCACAAAACAAATATATTTGGGACTGAAACGTAATTATGAGAGTAGGGACAAGGCGACATACAAAAGGATAAAAAATAAATATAACACCCAAAGTGGTACCTATAATATTATAATACAATAAATAGTTTGGATTTTATTAATAGGGTTAGGTGGTTGCAAATTGGGACTACATAGGCATTTCACAACCGGGACAAGAACAAAACATGTAATTGTCCGAATAAGGCTATTTCAAAAAGTCGATCTGATAAATAAGTTAGGCCGAGCTTTAAAATCAGAATTTAATTTTAATATTAGTATAAGCATTACCTTAACTTAAATTTATCCGGTAATTGTCTAGAAAGTGGATGCAACTCCGATTTTAATGAATCTGAAAGATTACGGAAACGTTTCGTTGCCGAGATATTCATCATCAAGTTGAAAATGAAACTAAATTTATTTTCACTTTATTTTCCCTTCTTTCTACACACAATTTTTGATTTTAAGCTAACGTGGCACACATTATTTGATTTTTACCTTTTAAGATCCCATTTTTTACGTATTTTTGAAATAAATTGCATGGCTTCACTTTTAATCGTTTTTAATCGCAATAAGTTATGGTGGAACTGAGTATGTATGGTTACAGCATATTTAAAAGGAACCCTTGCAATTTATTTGATAAAAGTGTAAAATACATAGAAAATGGGGTTTTAAAAGGTGAAAATCAATTTTGGTGGTTCACTTTAGCTTTAAATTAAAAATTTTGTGCAAAAAGGAGAACATAGTGAAAATACAATTAGTTTGATTTTCAGCTTTGATGATGGATATCTCGGGAACAAAACGTTTCGGAAAAAAAAATCTTTCAGATTCGTGATCAGAGCCCCAAAAACCCATATGCCAAATTTTGTGAAAGTCTAAGTTTTTTTTTTTCATTTATAACATCTCAGGAAGGCTTTTTTATCTTTGGACAAACCACGAAGGCTAAAAGCCTAAATACTAACGTACCGTGGGTGTCTTAAGCGAGGTAAGAGGGAGTTTGTTGACACGGGACTTAAACACTTGAAGATTTGGGGGAAGGAAAGACCTCTGCGGGCAGCAGGTTCCACAACCTAGAAACTCTAGGGATAAAAGAACGAACAAAGTGGGAAGTTCGGGGCCTGTCCAGTTGGACCGTATAGGGATGCATACGTGCGGAACCACGAGTTTCTTTGTTGGGAACCGTAAGTGGAGGAACTATACTGGACAGTTCTTCAGAGCAGAAGCCATGGAAGTACCTATAAAAAGCGATAAATCCCCCACAGCCCGACGATGTGCAAGAGAGGGAAGCCTTTCTGTAAGTGAAGGATCATTAATGAGACGAATAGCTCTTCTTTGAATAGAATCAAGAATGCTTAGGGTTGTGGGGGACGCCATGCCCCAGATATGAGAACAATATTCCAAGGGAGGTCGGATTTGGGACACATATAAAGTGTATAAATTAGAAGGGGAAAAATACTTTTTGGCTCGAAAGAGAAATCCAAGCTTTTTGAAGCTGCCGTCGCTATAGATACAATGTCATTATGCCAGTTAAGGTTACTTTCAAATGTGACGCCCACAAGATTAAAAGTGTCTTTGCTCTGTAAAACTTGGTCGCTCATAAGTAGAGGATGAGTATTTGATGACTCTTTTTCGCGACAAGGAATTGATTGTGTTTTGGATGCATTAAAATGGACGAGATTTTTAGCGCCCCAATCCAATATTAAATTATGATCCTGCGAAAGAGGCTTATGCCTAAATACCAGTGTACCGTGAAAACCGGGTTACTGGATGTTTGACCCATTATTGTCGTGTTCCGTCAACGTTATCCAAGCACTGAAACATGCAGTTTTTGCATTTCACAGCAACGCTGTAGTGCCACCACGGACGTTATTTTTAAATCTGTGCACCCACTTTCTAGACAATAATTACCATTTAGCCATTCTTGTGGCAATAATTAGCTACATTAAAAAAAATGAGTAATGAAACTTGAATAAAAAGGTGTTACTGGTTGTAACCATTTTATGGCAAATAAAAAAATTTATATTTTTCCCTATTTTAGTCTTAAGTTTTGGATTTTAGAATTTCAAGGTCGCTTCTTAAGACCAGAAAATTAATTTTGATTTATAAACACTTCAATTTAAATGTATTTTCTTGAATCATTTAACAAATGTAAAGTGACCATACGTCTCGATTTTGGCGGGACATTCCCTCTTTTTCTCCCCCACAATCAGAATTTTCGTGTGAAACAAACCCGAGCAAAAATACAAGTCACATCATTTACTACGCTCGAACTAACCAGATACGCTCGAACTAACCAGAACATTTCCCCATCTCTTTTTAAATAGAGCCACTAGATAAAGACAGACACTGACCGTTTACCTTTTCTTCTACTCACGAAATCTCGTCGAACATATGAAACCACAACGAAGCCTCAGTGGAAAGATAATAGTCCGGTCAAATCTGGGTAAAATGAAATATCTGCTAATATTAATTTTTACCCAACAAATATGTTTTTCGGTTATTTTAGGACAGCTGGCAGTTTCTACGTAAAAAAATATTTCCAAATAAATTAATTTCTAAGCATATTCATGTAAAAACATACCAATAGGTAAGTTAAATTTAATTATTTGTGTGACAAAACCTAATACATCTTGACTAAATCAGCGGCGATTTTGAAAAAGGTAAACCAATGATATATGGAGGGATTTTAGAATACATGTAACGTTTCAGCGGAGATGAGGACATCTTCATTTTGCAAGCTTTTTATGTATGTATGACGTACGGGTGACATCTTGCAACTCGATTTTAAGGCATATATCCTCAACCGATCGAGATGAAATTTAGTATACACGTTTAGCTTGGATGACAATGCATAAATAGCTCTGTGACGTCATTCTAAATCCAACATGGCGAACTCGTTTTTTTAATGCACTTCCACAATATGAGTATGAAATAAAACGGCTTGCCAAGAGTAACTCGAAATATAAAGTGACATCATAATAAATTAAATATTGTTTTATAAACCCGGCCTTAATAAATATGTTGTGGTTTGGCTATTTTTAGGTTATCTTTATCTATATACAAACTTAATAAAGTTAACAGCGAACAATAAATAAGGTTAAACAAAAGATCAATTAAATGTTGGTTTGAGTTTGTATTTTAGGTTTGTTTTTGTACCTTGAAGTTATTTCCGAATAAATAGTGTCAGTGGCGGATTTACATGTGCCGCCCGTAGACTATCAATTTTTTTCCTCTTCAGGGTTGCTTTCCAGTGACGAAAATTTTTGTGCGTCAGGCTCCAGGGCTTGAAGCTCTTGAACTGCTCTAAAAAGTTAGTCACTGGAACGCATCCTTAGACAAGGAAAGAGATATACTTTAAAAATTTTTAAAATTTCGCTGTTTTTAACCTTTCTTGGCTTTATAATAATAATCTCTTTTTAATATCTAATTCCATTTTAAATAAATAATTTTAAAAAATCCATCCTTAACCATAAAAAAACACGTTTGAAGCACAAAAACCAAAAGAGGGGTTGGTGCATGAGGGGCAAGGGGAAAGAAAAACGGAGTAGCTCAGGTGCATAACACTTTCCGTCACTGAAACGCCATAAAGTAGAACGAAATGCTCCTGAGCTACTCGGGAGCGCTCTATTTGCGTCACTGGAAAGCCACTCTGAATTTTAATACTCTAGTCCAGGGTTGCTTTCCAGTGACGAAAATTTTTGTGCGTCACGCTCCAGGGCTTGAAGCTCTTGAATTGCTCTAAAATGTTAGTCACTGGAACGCATCCTTAGACAAGGAAAGAGATATACTTTAAGAAATTTTAAAATTTCGCTGTTTTTAACCTTTCTTGGCTTTATAATAATAATCTTTTTTTAATATCTAATTTCATTTTAAATAAATAATTTTAAAAATCCATCCTTAACGATAAAAAAACACGTTTGAAGCACAAAAACCAAAAGAGGGGTGTATGAGGGGCAAGGGGAAAGAAAAACGTAGTAGCTCAGGTGCATAACACTTTCCGTCACTGGAACGCCACAAAGTAGAACGAAATGCTCCTGAGCTACTCGGGAGCGCTCTATTTGCGTCACTGGAAAGCCCCTCAGAATGTTATATGAACGTAAAAAAGGCTTCACCTTAAAACCATACTTCTTCAGTAAGTGATAAATCATGTCTACATCTAAATAAAAAATGTTCAGTCAATCTGCCGAACAGTTTATGCAATATATATCTTGATTAAACCTATTTATTGATACTCAATCAAAATTGGCGGAGAAGAAAAGCAAATAATAAATTTTAAAGATTTAAAGTTGGATTTGAGTTTTTAACAATAGCAGCTCAAGCTGTGGTCCAGTTGAATTAAACTGACATTTGATCCTGCTGATTAATAATATATTGCTGTCAAGTAAATGCCAAAAGTGAGAGCAATATATTTTAAATGGAAAGGTTCATGTACCAGTAGGATTCTACTGAACCATGACTTAAGTTGCAGTTGTAAAACTGGGCCTAAAGTGAAGCAAGCTTGCTTAGGCGCTCTAGATATTTACTAGACACAAATTTCTAGAAACTTACCAAAAAGAACAACATTCAGAAATAACTAAAAATATTTATTTATTAAATAAATACAAAAATTGAAAACGTACATAGTAATTTCTTTAACAAGTAATTTTTTTATGAATGCTGGATTGACAGCATGAGCCGTCAAGCGAGTGCCATAATCCCATGGGTAAAAAAATGCACTTGAGGTATATGGTGCATACTATGTTGCATTTAAACATACTAACATCTTCTGATTTTAATGTCGCAAGGCATGCCTTTTTAAATTATTTTTATATATAGTTTGATAATTACACTGATCGCATTTAAACATATCAATATCTTCCACATTTTTATGTCGAAGAACGTGCGTTTTTAAACTACATTTCTCAATAGTTTGGTAATCACATTCATTACATTTAAACATATTAACATCTGGATTTTTATGTATACGAGAGGAATGCCTTCTTAAACACTCTTTATATCTAGTTTGATAATCACACTGATCACATTTAAACATATTAATATCATAGGGATTTTTGTGTCGGAGTATGTGTCTGTATAAACAACTTTTGTCAATAGTTTGGTAATCACAATCATCACATTTAAACATCTTAACATCTTGGGGATTTTTATGTCTTCTAAGGACGTGTTTGTTTAAACAACTTGTGTAAATTGTTTGATAATTACACTGATCGCATTTAAACATCTCAACATCTCCTGGATTTTTATGTCGCACCGCATGCTTTCTTAGAACATCTATATAACGAGTTTGGTAATAACAATGATCGCATTTATATATATTAACATCTTTTGAATTTTTATGTCGAAGCATGTGCCTATTTAAACTATCTTTATAACGAGTTTGATGATTACAATGATCGCATTTAAACACCTTAACATCTTCTGGATTCTTATGTTGCAATGCATGCCTTGTGTAGCGACTTTTCTTAGAAGTTTTATAATCACAATGATCGCATTTAAAAAAACAGGTTCTATTTGATGACTAAGCCGATTTTTTATTTTTCTTTCTTTCATTTCCTGATAATTACATTGCTTTTCGTTTTCATTTAAATGATCCTCATGTTTTTCATTGGCAAAACAAGTAAGCAACATGCTAGAACACAAAAAAAAGTTTAATAAGAGCAGCCTTTGAAATTGAATTTAAAACTATAAAATTTACTTTTTAAAACATAAATGCTAATGAAATATTTTTATTAGGTACAATTAGGGAAAGAAAATCTTTATATTATTCCCATACAGTGTGTCAATTTAAAAAGGTACCAGCTTTAATATGTTCGCCTCTATTGAAAACCTAAAAAATGCAACAACACGTAAACTTTGTATTATAAGGAGATACTTTGTATACTTCTTTTTAATCCAATTGTATTAACTCTCTAGGGGTGGTGACAGCAACCCTAAAATCATAATAGGATAAGGGGTTAAGTAATACCTTGTTTAAATGGCAATTTAATTGCACTTTCAAAAATATAATACACTATGAAAAAATCATAAAAAAAGTTAGTTAAGATAGCAAGATAAGCATTAAAATGTAATAATTATGGGATAATTTCAGAGGTTTTTTAAAACTAACCAAAACAATGTAGACAGTAATAAAGCATAAATTTACAATAAAAATGGTTAAAGATAACAAAACCATTTAACAAAAAACTCAATATTGCTGTGAATTTTTATAAATTATGAACCTTCTGGGCTTTTCTCACACATATAACCATTTCAAAACAATCTTTATAATGGTCTACAAAATAATGGACAATATAAAAAATTATAAACTATAGTTTTTTTTTATAATAGTTTCTTTTTGTGTCTTAAATAGTTAACTATTTATACAAGTGCACAAAGTGACCTATTAAGAAACAAAGTTTACTTTGTTCACTTTTGCAGATTTTTTGGAGCTGACATTTATATTTATATTCATATTCATTAAGGGTGGTACCTTTTCAAAATGGCACACTGTATGTTTTCACCTTAATAATAATATGCTTACATAATTCTCAGGAATCTAAATACAAAGCAAGGACTGAAAAATCTGGGGTTTAAAACTTTACGAAAAGAAAAGAGTTTTTGATCAGGATCAATATTCACTTTTAAAATGAAAATACGGTCAATTAGGAATGTCTTTCCATTTTTTTTTGGTCATTTCAAGGTATACTTTCAAATGACATATTGTAGAATTATTGCAGTAAAGTTATATTCGTAGTATTTCATATTGTTTTGATTTGATTTTGTATCAATCATGTATTGTAAGTTGAATGGGTATTTAAAGTCATAATAAAAACTGGATAGGGATGTTCCATTTTCTTTATGGTGAGCTGATGATCTGTAAAGTGTATATGACATTTGAAGTTATTTTTTAAAAAGGATATCTACCTGTTTTGGTATTGCTCTAGGTCTTCTGTCTTCATGTCTACTTGTTCATTTTTTATTTTCCATTCGTTAAATGTTATTTCATCTGATTTTTCAATTTTGAATGTGTTTTTAATTTTCACATCACTCGGTACAGAGAAATCATTGAAGCTTAAAATAATAGGAATAATTTTATACTTAAAAGGAGAAAGTCCAGTACCAAACACAGGTTTTGATAAAACACAACTTTGAAGAGTATCTCACAATTTCTACTGCAGGTTTTCTATTTCGGTTAGAAAAGTTTTTGATTGAAAGATATAAAATTTATAGAATATAAATTTTAGACCAATATTTTGATTAAATAGTTACTCTTCAAAATCATGTTCAATCAAAAATTGTGCTTTGCAGTTCGTATCTCTGACACATTTTTAATATTTCAGGATTTTTTACATATTTACAATTTTCTTCTATATAAATAAAGGGTATTACCAATTTAAAACTATGGAAAAAAAAGACAGAAGAGAGAGAAACAACTAAATTATAATAACAATCTGCAACACAATGACATTTAAATCAGTTTAAAAAACTTTGTCTTAATTTTACTTTTTATACCTATTTTAAACAATTAATTATATGTAAATATTTTGAAGCATATAACAATACTTATTAATAAATTCAGCTTAATCAATATCAAAATTAAGGGCTATCCATAAATTATGTCACATGTTAATGGGTGGGGAGGGTATATCCTTACGTGACATATTGTGAGAAGGGGCAGGGGGATCTAAAGCTTTGTGACATCCCATGTTAAAGGTTAAAATATTAATTTATATGTCAACAAAAACCTTTGAAAATTTATAAACTTGATTTATATTTATTAATAATTTAGCACTCTCGCTACCAAATTATCTATCATGCAACAACATTTAATGTCTAGAGAGTCATTGTAATGCAAGTAAGATACTAAAATTTACAAGAGCTTTGAATATTAAGGCTTTAAATAGGTATGATAACCTGTGACAAGGATGAGGAAGGGGTTTAAAAGTTCTAAAATTCATATGACTTAATTTATGGATGGCCCCTTAGGAACCGGGTACAACTTTTAAATTAAAATATACATATTTAGTATTATTATAACCAGAATTTATAAAAACTTACCTATTTAAATCCATGGCAAAATAATCTGAAATATCTTGCATGTTCATATTTCTCGAAAAGTGTTCAAATTCAAAAGAACTGCTTTCTGGTTCTAATTTTACAAATGAACAGGTGGGAGGTTTATCTTCTGTATCATCATTTTCGTTTTTAATAAATTCTATAAATTCATGATTATTATCTTGCTCAGACTCTTCTTTTTTAATGGATATAAATTCAGAAATGTTTACTTCATCATCATTGTTGTCACTTTCTTCATATAAGTAATTCGGTTCTAAATCTACCAGCCCTTTTGAAATACTCGATTCCTTGTTAAGACCAGTTTCCATTGTTAAGTTTTTAATAACCCCCTTGACAAGGATTTCTAAGATAGTTTAAGAACGGAAATACAGGAGGTTTATGTAGTAAAATATAAGAACGGTGAACACCAAAAAACATATATATTTTGGACTGAATCGTAAGTATGAGGGCAGAAACCACGCAAAAACAAGAGGACATAGAAATTTTAAAAAATAATACAACTTATTAGGACTACATAGACATTCGACAACCGGAACAAGAACAAAACGTATAATTATCCGAAAGAGGATATTTCAGAAAGTCGATCTGAAAATTCACTAATGCCAGGTACTAAACTACTCAAAACGAAAAAGGAACCAATACTTCATAAGCTTATATTCCAGGTAGTTTGTAATTAAACGAAAATATTATTTTACGATTATAATGTAGACCTCAGCCTTACTTGTACAGCTCTAAATAACATTTTTTTTCACGAATAAAGGAGAAAATCATAAGTTTTTCCAAACACTTATTACACAAAAAAATAATTTAAATTATTCAAGTGGCTCTTTTTTCGTTTTGATTAGTTTATTTTATTTATTCACCTAGAGTTGATGAGATCCGCTTTTACAACGTCAATTCTTGTATTGTATAAAAACATTTTTTAAATTATTTATTAAGTACAAAAAATTTACAATATTAAAATAAAATAAGAAGCAATTTTAACAATTTCATAAAGTATTAGTATTTTTATGATGGGAGATGTGACAGCACTAGTCGCCAGGCGAGTAAAAAAAACCTATATGTATGTGTTGCATACTATATTTTTTTCTACAAACATATAAATTTTATAATTTTAATTCCTTATCCATCCGAATTCATTATTGGTAATAATTATCGATAATTTCTATTAAATTTAAACCGCAAACTGACAAATTTTAAATTTGTTGACACATGGTCCAAAATAATAATTGTCTCGAAAGTGAGGGAACTCCGATTTTAAGCAAATTGGTATATGGTGTTTTTGGGACGCTGATCACGAATCTAAAGAATTTTTGGTCGGAAACGTTTCGTTCCCCAGATATTTATCATCGTATATACCCCCTTCTTTTTGCAGAAAACTCTTGATATAAAATTAAGTTGACACAAAATATTTTGTTTAATATCAAAAAACCTTTTAAAACTTGTTTTTTTAAATTAATTTTACGCCTTTTTATATTAATTTAAAAGAGATTGTTGATAGAAAAAGGCATACAATAATTACATTCCAAATGACAACTTTTTTTAAATTGAATAGTTTAATAATCACACTGATCGCATTTAAGCATCTTTTGGAATTTAAATTGCAGGGCTGGCAGGACATGCCTTTTGGAGAGACTTCAGTGAATAGTTAGTAATTACAATGATATCGGTTTTAATCTTTTTATGGCACATATAAGCAATTAATATTTTTCCCTATTTTTATAGTTTTAGATTTTAGAAAATTTTAAGGTCATTTCTTAAGACCAGAAAATTAAGGAAACACCTATGATAAATAACATATTTCCAAAAACATCCTTTGTTGTTGCTTTACTGGCCGATATACCTTTACCTATTGCTTATACAGTACTTTAAATGGACAGGTTCATGTAACAGTAGGGTTCTACTGAACCATGACGTAGGTTGCAATTGTAAATTTGGGCCTAAGGTGAAGCAAGCTCGTTTAGGCGCTCCAGATATTTACTAGACAAATATTTCTAGAAACTTACCAAAACAAATAAATTTTAGAAATAACTAAAATTATTTATTAATTAAATAAATACACATATGGCAAAACTACATAGTAATTTTCATAACAAGTGAATAAAGTTATACTTTTTTACAAATGCTGGGTTGTTAGTACGATTAGTATTCCTTGGTTGTCAGCATGAGCCGTCAAGCGAGTGCCATAATCCTATGGGTAAAAAAAGACACTTGAGGTATATGGTAAACATACTTCATCTTCTGGATTTTAATGTCGCAAGGCATGCCTTCTGAAGTTATTTTTATATATAGTTTGATAATTACACTGATCGCATTTAAACATATCAATATCTTCCACATTTTTATGTCGAAGAACGTGCGTTTTCAAACTAGATTTGTCAAAAGTTTGGTAATCACATTCATTACATTTCAACATATTAACATCTGGATTGTTATGTTTACGCAAGGAATGCCTCCTTAAAGATTTTTATATATAGTTTGATAATCACACTGATCGCATTTAAACATATTAAGATCATGGGGATTATTGTGTCGGAGGACGTGTCTGTATAAACAACTTTTGTCAAAAGTTTGGTAATCACAATCATCACATTTAAACATCTTAACATCTTGGGGATTTTTATGTCGAAGGGCGTGTCTGTTTAAACAGTTCTTGTAAATTGTTTGATAATTACACTGATCGCATTTAAACATCTTAACTTCTTCTGGATTTTCATGTCGCACGGCATGCTTTCTTAAAGCATCTTTAAAACGAGTTTGGTAATCACAATGTTCGCATTTAATCATCTCAATATCTTTTGGATTTTTATGTCGCAGGGCATGGTTTTTTAAATGACTTTTGTAAATTGTTTGATAATTACACTGATCGCATTTAAACATCTCAACATCTTGATATTTATGTCGCAACTCATGCTTTTTAAAAACATCTATATAACGAGTTTGGTAATCACAATGATCGCATTTATACATTTTAACATCTTCTGATTTTTTATGCTGGAGCATGTGCCTATTTAAACTCTCTTTATAACGAGTTTGATGACTACAATGATTACATTTAAGCATCTTAACATCTTCTGGAATTTTATGTTGCAGAGAATGCCTTCTTAAAGTATCTTTATAAAGAGATTGGTAATCACAATAATCGCATTTATACATATTAACTACTTTTGAATTTTTATGTCTGAGCATGTGCCTATTTAAACCATCTTTATAACGAGTTTGATGATTACAATGATCGCATTTAAACAACTTAACTTCTTCTGGATTCTTATGTTGCAGTGCATGCCTTTGTGAGTGACTTTTCTTAGCAGTTTTATAATCACAATGATCGCATTTAAAAAAACAGGTTCTATTTGATGACTAAGCCGATTCTTTATACTTCCTTTTTTCATTTCTTGATAATCACATTGCTTTTCATTTTCATTTAAATGATCCTCATGTGTTTTATTGGCAAAACAAGTAATCAACATGCTAGAACATAAAAAAGTTTTAAAAAAGCAGTCTTTGAAATTGAATTTAAACCTATAAAAATTATATTTTAAAAATAAATGTTTAATGAAATACTTTTATTAAGGACAATTAAGGGAAGAAAAACTTTATATTATTCCCATACAGTGTGTCAATTTTAAGGTACCTTCCTTAATATGTTCGCCTCTATTAAAAATCTAAAAAATGCAAAAACGCGTAAACTTTGTTTAATAAGGGGACACTTTGTACACTTGTTTTTAATCTAATTGTATCAACTCTCTAGGGGTGGTGACAGCAACCCTTAAAATCAAAATAGGATAAGGGGTTACAATACATTACACTTGACTTTTTTGGTTGTTTTTTGAAAAAAAATCAGAAAAAAAGTTAGTTAAGATATCAAGAAAAACATTAAAATGTAATAATTATGGGATAATATTTAATTTTAGAGGTTTTTAAATATTGTAGAAAGTAATGAAGCATAAATTTACAATAAAATTGTTAAAGATAACAAAACCATTTTACAAAAAACTCAATAATGCTGTGAATTAAATGGTTATAAATTATGAAACTTCTGGGCTTTTTACATAGATAACCATTTGAAACAATGTTTATAATAGTCTATAAAATAATGGGCAATATAATAAATTATAAACTATAGTTTTTTTTTATACAATTATTTCTTTTTGTATCTTAAATAGTTAGCTATTTATATAAGTGCACAAAGTGACTTATTAAGAAACCAAAGTTTACATATTTTTGCATTTTTTCAGATTTTCTATAGGAGCTGACATATTAAGCATGGTATCTTTTCATCTTGGCACACGGTATGTGTTTACCTTAATAATAATATGCTTACATAAATCTCAGGAATCTAAATGCAAAGCAAGGACTGAAAAATCTGGGATTTAAAACTTTACGAAAAGAAAAGAGTTTTTGATCAGGATCAATATTCACTTTTAAAATGAAAATATGGTCAATTAGGACTTTCTTTCCATTTTTTTTTGCTATTTAAAGGTATACTTTCAAATTTCATATTGTAGAATTATTGCAGTATAGTCGTAATATTTTATATTGTTTTGATTTGATTTTGTAACAATCATGTATTGTAGGTTAAATGGGTATTTAAAGTCATAATAAAAACTGGGTAGGGATGTTCCATTTTCTTTATGGTGGGCTGATGGTCTGTAAAGTGTATATGACATTTGAAGTTATTTTAAAAAGGGTATCTACCTGTTTTGGGATTGTTCTAGCTCTTCTGTCTTGATGTCTACTTTTTCATTTTTATTTTCCATTCGTCAAATGTTATTTCATCTGATTTTTCATTTTTGAATGTGTTTTTCAACTTTCACATCACTCGGTACAACAGATAAACCATTAGAACTTAAAATAGTAGAAATATAATTTTATACTTCATAAGAGGAGGTTCAGTGCCAAACACAGGTTTTGATAAAACACGTTTGGGAGAGTATCTGACAATTTTTACTGCAGGTTTTCCATTTATGTTAGTTTTCCATTTTTTAGTTGAAATATATAATATTTATAAATTGTGTCTTGCACTATACCTCCCTTAAATATTAAAGAAAAAAAAATAGTTGCTCTGAAACATTTTTAATATTTCAGGACTTTTCTCATGTTTATAAGATTTTTCTATATAAATAAAGGGTATTACCAATTCGAAACTATAAAATAGGAAAGACATAGAGAAACAACTAAATTATATTAACAATCTGCAACACAATGACATTAAAATCATGTTAAGAAAACTTTGTCATAATTTAATTTTTTAAACCTATGTATTTTTAAAAAAAATATGTAATTATTTTTAAGGCATATAACATTACTTATACATAAATTCAACTTAATCAATATCAGAATTAGGGGATATCCATAAATTACGTCACATGTTAATAGGGGGAGGGAGTGGGTTATCATCCTTATGTGACATATTGTGACAAGGGGCAGGAGGGAGCAAAAGCTTTGTGACATCACCTGTTAAAATTTAAAACACTTAATTTAGATGTGAACAAAAAACTTTAAAAATTTTTGAACTTGATTAATATTTATTAATAATTTAGCACTCTCGCTATAAAATTATCTATCACGTAACAACATTTAATGTTTAGAGGGGCATTGTAATGCAAGTGAGACCCTAAAATTTACAAGAGCTCGGAATGGTAAAGGTTTAGGCATAAATTTTAAAAATGTGTGACGTCACATCAGGGTATGATAACATGTAACAATGAGGGAGAGGGGTTTAAAAGTTCTAAAATTCATGTGACATTATTTATGGATGGCCCCTTAGAAACTGCGTAAAAGTTTTAAGTTAAATTATATAAATTTACTATTATTAGAAGAAGAATTGGTAAAAACTTACCTATTTAAATCCATGGCAAAATAATCTGAAATATCTTGCATGTTCATGTTTCTCGAAAAGTGTTCAAATTCAAAAGAACTGCTTGCTGGTTCTAATTTTACGAATGAACAGTAGGAAGGTTTATCTTCTGTAAAAACATCTTCTATATCATCCTCCTGTTTTTAATTGATTCTATAAAGAGATGATAATTATCTTGCTCAGAGTCTTCTTTTTTAATCGATATAAATTCAGAAATGTTTACTTCATCATCATTGTTGCCACTTTCTTCATATAAGTACTTCGGTTCTAAATCTACCAGCCCTTTTGAAATACTCGGTATATTCTTGTTAAGCCCAGTTTCCATTGTTAAGTTTTCAATAACCCTTGACGAAGATTTATAAGATAGTTGAAGAACGGAAATGAAGGAGGTTTATGTAGTAAAATATAAGAATTGTGAACACCAGAAAACATATATTTTTGGACTAAATCGTAAGTATAAGGGTAGAAACAAGAGGACATTGAAATTTCTAAAAAATTGATATTATTCCACCTTTATTGGTACAACTTAGGATATTTATCAATATTTATATTATAAAATAAAGGTTAGTTGTCAAGCTGTAAATTAGGACTACATGGACATTCGACAACCGGAACAAGAAAAAAACGTATAATTATCCGAAAGAGGATATTTCAGAAAGTCGATCTGAAAATTCACTAACGCCAGAGACTCAAAGTCGATTGATGAGATAAGGTCACGACATTCGCCATATTGCCTAGCGCGGCTGTGACGTCAAGTCGGGCCATTTTCGGCCATGTTTGATTTTAGGCAGATCAGTGGCGTAGAATTAAGGAGAAAACAAAAAAGAACTGTATGTTGTAAACAAAATTTATTGGATTATTTTAATAGGCATAACTTAAAACAAAAACATAAATGTGGTTTAAATATTGAAAATTAAAAATTATCAAAGCGACGACAGGACGATGAGGTACCTGGCAGAGCAAAACATTTTCCATGGTTCCATAAGTCAAAAATTATTTTAAAAACTTTGTATACAAGGTGTCCGCTAATGAATGGTACACAGAAAAACCACAGATTCCTTATGCCAAAATATTAAGATTTAACCAAACATACCTAATATCCAAAAGTTTATAATAAGGAAGATACGGGGGTGTCATAGTAAAAAGAAAAAGTAAATTTATTTCGATAATTGTTCCGCCCTTTTTAAATATCTTAATAAAACGGTATCTAGGGGTTTTTAAACATTAGCTTTTCAGATCGAATATTAATTTTTGTGTGTAGACTAGAGGGCGATGGGTACACTATTTAAAATTCTCTAAAACTATCCAATTTTTTGTTACTACTCTGTATGTATGTAAACTAGTAAGCTTCTTATGCTTTTTGCACAAAAAGGTATACTTAGTACGAATCGGTCTTGACAACCGTTTTTAAGGTATTCACGTTTTAATTGTTCAGTGCACCCGAAAGTATGTATGTACCTTCAATAACATCGTATTAGCTATAATTACAACTGCGCAGATATAAATAGCTGATATTTAAAAACTCCTGGTACCGAGTTTTATTAAAATGTTTAAAACATATCAAAAATTATCGAAATGCATGAATAAAAAATATTTGTATCTCTTTAACACCCCGTATCTTCCTTATCATTAACTTTTGGATATAGGTATGTTTGTTTAAATCCTAAATGGGTATTTTCGCATAAGAAATCTGTGGTTTTTCTATGTACCATTAATTAGCGGACACTCATCTGTATCATATGTATATAAAAACACGAATGACTGAAAACTATTCGACTAAACACTATCAAAATCTTTAAAATAAAACGAGTCCGAACCAATAATATGTGAAGTCTCTAAACTAACCAAAAACAACTGGAAATCCTTGCAAAATATACAACCAAATTAAAAATGGCAAATTTACAGTTTTTACCAAACAAAGCTTCGACAAGGCACGACTCTGTCATCAGCTGATAATGCTACCAACTTTGAACAGAACTGCCAAACGAAATCGTAATTCTCACACCCTCACGTCCCTGACAAAAGCTATCACCGGTCTTGCTTATGTCTAAACCCCTTCTCATAAAGAAACTCTGCCAGAGACTATTTGATTTCCATATTTAATAAAAAATTAAAACACTACCAATGTTAAGGAGTGACATTACTTGATATTAGAGAATTATTGCAAGTTTCCTTATTAAGCTCGGGAATTATTAATACAGGCCTTATTTTAATAGTGCTTGTACCCATATTTTAGAGTTATTGCAAATCATGTTGACAGTACCATTATCTTTAAACAAAGAGGAAAAAATTTTAGTGGATTTTCTTTATTGTTTTGTGATATAGGGATTTGTTTAACACAACTACAGAAAAAGCAAGGTTTTTTTACTTCTAAAAACTTTTCGATTTTGTGGTCGGCAGCCGTTCGGTTATACGAACAGTTCCGAAGTTAAAATAAGACCAAAATAAGGCATGACCCAAAACCGACATAAATAAGGCCAGGCACTATCCTTATTAAGGGAGTCCTTATACCACCATGCATCTGCGCAAGCTCAGATGTCTAAATAAGGCCGGTATTATTAGTGCCTGGCCTTATTTCACTGTGCAATAATTCTCTAATGACATACTTTTTTTAGCTAAGGCTTTAAACCATTCGTGCTTAAGCCTTTAGATTAGAGTTGACACGACATTATAAAAGCGACTCTTAATTAGATAATTTATTAATATCTTGTAGGTTTAGCTTATAGTTCATATTAATAGATGAACAAAAGAACAGAGAGTTAATTATAAAAACACCTATTTTTTAAATTATTTATTAAGTATTAAAAACTACAATAAAAAAAAAGTAATTTTAACAATGTCATAAAGTATTATTTTTTTATGTGACAGCACTAGCCGCCAGGCAAGTAAAAAAAAACTGTATGTATGGGTTGCATACCATATTTTATCTACAAAACATATAAATTTTATAATTTTAATTTCTCCTGCATCCGAATTCATTATTGTTAGTAATTCTCGATAATTTACATTAAATTTAACCGCAAACAGACAAATTTTAAGTTTGTTGACACATAAACCAAAATAATAATTGTCTCGAAAGTGAGGGAACTCCGATTTTAACCAAATTTGGTATATGGGGTTTTTTGGGACGCTAAACACGAGTCTAAAGAATTTTTAGTCGGAAACGTTTCTGTTCCCAAGATATCTATCATCAAATTTTTAAAATTGAACTAACCTTATTTTCATCATATACCCCTTCTTTGAACAAAACTCCTGTTGTAAAACTAAATTAGCACATAATTTTGTTTAACATCAAAAACCTTTTAAAACTGTAATAGTTTAAAGTATTGATGGTGGAGGGGAGGATAACCATCTTTTATGGCGGACAAGTTGAAAAAGTGGCCATCGGATTGTAGCAAATTGAGATGGCGCCATCGTAGCCAGTGGAGAGATTTTGGTATTTCTTTCCCTTTTTATTTTGTATCTATTTGTCCTTTTTCATTATGTATCTTACTCTAATAATTCATGCTCATTAGTTTAAAAAGCCCCTCTGGCTACTGTGGCGCCACCTTAAGTTGCTCCTTTCGACGGACACTTTTTAAAACATTCAGATGGTTATCCTTCCCTCCACCAACCATAGTTTAAAGGAGTAATATTTGTATGCATAGTTGCGGCGTTTAGAAGTAAAATATTTGTATTTAATAACAAAACGGTGTTTATGAAATATTGTATGCCAATTTAGTAGTGTATCAAGAATTGTACGCAAAAAGAAGGGCAAATACAGTAAATATAAGGTTAGATCAACTTGTATAATGGATATCTTAAAAACAAAACGTCTGCGACTTAAAATTCTTTCAGATTCATGATCAGAGTCTAAAAACCCATATACCAAATTTGGCCAAAATCGGAATTGCACCCGTTTTTAAAATAATTACCAAAAGAAGTAATGGCGGAATTAGTAATTTCATTTGGTTAATATCGCGTTTACTGTTACATCGCATAAATCCATAAAAAAAATAGTAGTTATTAAAACAAAAACACTGATTTAAACTGTGAAAAAAGCGTTAAACGGTTAAAAACCGTTATTTTTTTAACACATTATGTTTAGAACGAAAATGAAGTACTTTATCTGCATGACTACGATTTTAAAAGAGATTCTTTTTAACAGGCGTAAAAAAACATTAAAATCAGAAGTAATTAAAACAAGTAAACTTGGTGTAGTATTTGTACTGTCTTATGCACAATAAACCCCTTAAAAAATTAACAATGATAATACATAATCAGGATCAACATCATAATAAGCAGTCCTCATAGCAACCAAAAACTGAAATTATTGCCAAAGAGTGTAAAATAATTTCCAACAAAAATAATTCATTAAACATTATGCATCAAAACATCCAGTGTATTCGTAATAAAACTCTAGACATCGAGGCACTTTTTGAGACCCTAGTAAACAAACCAAATATTTTTATGGTCTCTGAACACTGGTTAGGTGAAAATGAACCGGATTATGTGAAAATTAATGGTTTTTCCATGGTGTCCTGCTTCACAAGAAAAACAATGAAACATGGAGGTGTAGGCATATTTTGTGAGGATTCTCAAAACTATAGTGAAGTACAGTGGGTTAAAGAAAAAAGTCTGGAGGGTATTGTGGAGTATGCTTGTGTTGTAAATATTGAGAAAAAACTTCTTATAGTATGCATTTATAGGCGTGGTTTGGGATGCTTTCAGTCTTTTATTTCAAACTTGGAAGAGGTACTAGGTTTAGCTTGCACACATTACATGACTTACACATTAGTAGTGGGAGGTGATTTTAATATTAATCTAATTGAGCAAAACGAGCAAACTAATCAGTTTTTGGATTTAATGCACTCTTTTAATTTATCTCCTTGCATATCTGAGCCTACAAGAGAGACTGAAAGCAGCTCAACACTCATTGATAACTTGTTTTGTAATTTAGATACAAAGTTGTGTAGTGGGTATGTTCTGAATACGGCGCTATCTGATCACCATGCTCAGGTCTTACTATTGCCAAATTCAGATTTAAATTTAAACAAATTTAGTTATAAAACAAAAAGAATATACTCAAAGGCCAAAGTGTGTCATTTTAAAGAAGAATTATCTCAGGTTGACTGGCTGCCTCTTTATAGCAATCAAAATGTCGATCTAGCCTACAATCTCTTCTCCGGCACCATCACGACTCTGCTTAAAAATATTTTTGTTCTGAAAAAATACCTGATACCAAAAAATATCTGCATGGATTACATCTGGTATTAAAACTTCATGTAGAATGAAAAGAATATTATATTTTAGACAGTTAAATCGCGAAATTACAAAAGATCACTATAAAAAATACTGTTCAATATTGAGAAAGGTCATTAAAAAAGCAAAGCAGTTGCATTGTCAGTTTATTATAGACAGCTCCGATAATAAAACCAAGACGACTTGGAATTTAGTAAAAGATATAACCGCTCAAAAAAACATAGCTCTAATATATTTTCAAATTTTTCAAACAAATATAATAATAAAATGATGATATTAAATAAATTAAATAATTTTTTGACACAGCATGTCCGTCAATCTCTTCTAATACTTGGGATAAATTTTGTAATATAAGTATACAAAATACAATTTTTCTTTCTCCCGTTACTCCATATGAAGTTAAAATAATAATAAATAAACTAAAAAATAAGACATCTGTTGGAGAGGATGAAATTCCTGTTACTTTATTAAAGGCTGTTTCAAATATAATCTCAGGGCCGATTTCTCATATTGTAAACCTATGCTTCACGTCTGGGAAATATCCAAGTTTGCTTAAAAATGCTTATGTTAAAGCCATACATAAAAAGAATGAAAAAGATTTAGAAAACAATTATAGACCTATTTCCTTATTGTCTAATGTTAACAAGATTTTTGAAAAAATTATCTATAATAGGCTGATTGAGTTTTTGGAGAGGAATGTTGTACTCTCAGATAACCAGAATGGCTTTCGGAAGGGCAAGAACACAATTCGTGCAATCTATCAGGTATTAAAAAAGTTCTAGACTCTTTAAACAATAAAAATAAAACTGCTGCAGTATGTCTTGACCTTTCGAAAGCTTTCGATAGTGTGAACCATGAAATATTGTGTGGAAAATTGGATTTGTATGGTGTCAGAGGCATGGCTCTGCAACTAATAAAATCATATTTGACTGATAGATCCCAGCAAGTTGTTGAGCGTGATGAGGTTGGTAATCTTTTAAAATCCAATAAGGTATTCTTAAAAAGGGGAGTTCCTCAGGGCTCTGTCCTAGGACCACTCTTATACATTTTATACACCAACGAATTGCCGGGAATATCACCTGATCATGTGGTGCTATATGCAGATGACACCACTTTAATATTTAGTGAAGCAAATGATGAGCTTTTGTTGACAAATATTACTAATTCTTTGGATCAACTTAACGAATATTTTGCTGAAAATGATTTGCTATTAAATATAACAAAAACACAAATAGTTCAGTTTGGAAACAAAACAAAAAATACAATAAGAACTAACTATCGTGGGCAGGAGTTGGTGTCGTCTGATACGGTTCGGTTTCTGGGTGTGAACTTGGATTGTAGACTGGACTGGGAAGCTCATATCGAGGAGGTTGCTTTGGGGGTTGCCAGATTTGCCTATGCTTTGGGAGTTATTGCTAAGAATGTTGGTGTGGATGCTGCTATTACAGCATACCATGCATATATACAGAGTCGGCTTAAGTATGGGTTGGTATTTTGGGGAAATTCTTCAAGAATTGACAGAGTTATGGTGCTGCAGAAGCGTTGTGTTAGAAATATCTATGGAATGAAACAAACAGAGAGCTGTCGAGAAGTATTTGTTGACAAAAAAATCTTAACTGTTATAAATCTTTACATTTTGGATTCTGTCATGTTTGTAAGGGGTAACTTGGATTTGTTTGCCGAGTGTCACCTTAGTCATGATCATGACACTCGAGATAAGGGCGGCAAGCTCTACTGTGATAAATGCAATTTTTCATACATTCAGAAAAATGTCAAATTTTCAGTAATAAAATTTTTTAATTCATTTCCTGAATCAGTTAGGCTACTCTCAGAGAGTGAACTAAAAAAGTGTATTAAGAAATATCTGTTAACAAAATCATTTTACACACTAAGTGAATTTTTTGATGATGAGGATAAAAAGTTACTAGGTAGGTGTAGTAATTAAGATAATATATTATCACATTATTGTATGACATGGTTCCACACCCTTTTGGGTTTTATATGTAACTATTTGTTATTTGGAATTAATAAATGCTTATCTATCTATCTATCTATCTATCTATCATAATCAGAAGACCTTATTTAACCTAAAAGAGATTGTTGATAGAAAAAGTCATACAATAATTACATTCCAAAATTACATCTTTTTTGAAATTGAACAGTTTAATAATCACACTGATCGCTTTTAAACATCTTCGGGAATGTAAGTTGCAAGGCTGGCAGGGCATGCCTTTTGGAGAGACTTTTGTTAATACTTCAGTAATCACAATGATCATCTTAAAGATTTTTATGTCGGCGGACGTGTCTGTTTAAAGAACTTTTGTGAATAGTTTGGTAATCACAATGATGGCATTTAAACATATTAACATCTTCAGGATTTTTGTGTCGCAGGGCATGTCTTTTCATATAACTTTGGATAAAAGTTTTATATTTACAATAATCACATTTAAATATATTACCATCTTGGGGATTTTTATGTCGAAAGACGTGTCTATTTAAAAGACCTTTGTCAATAGTCTGGTAATTACAGTGATCGCATTTAAACATATTAACATCTTTGGGATTTTTATGTCGCAGGGTGTGCAAACTTAAACAACTTTTATACAAAGTTTGAAAATCACATTGATCACATTTAAACATATTAACATCTTTAGGATTTTTATGTCGGCGGGCGTGTCTGTTTAAATCGCCTTTGTCAATAGTTTGGTAATGACAATGATCGCATTTAAACATATTAACATCTTTAGGATTTTTATGTCGCAGGATGTGCCTGCTTAAACAACTTTTATATAAAGTTTGAAAATCACACTGATTACACTTAAACATATTAACATCTTGGAGATTCTTATGTCGGAGGATGTGTCTGTTTAAATCATTTTTGTCCATAGTTTGATAATGACAATGATGGCATTTAAACATATTAACATCTTCAGGATTTTTATGTCGCAAGGCATGTCTTTTTAAATTACTTTGGTGAAAAGTTTGATAATCACATTGATCGCATTTAAACATATTAACATCTTGGGGATTTTTATGTCGGCGGACATGTCTTTTTATATTACATTTCTCAATAGTTTGGTAATCACACTGATCGCATTTAAACATCTCAACATCTTCGGGATTTTTATGTCGCACTGCATGCCTTCTTAGACAACTTTTATATAAAGTTTGAAAATCACACTGACCACATTTAAACATATTTAAATTGGGATGATTGTTACGTTGGTGGGCGTGCATTTTAAACTTATTTTTGTTAGGAGTTTGATACTCACAATGATAGCATTTAAAAACTTTACCAGGTGTTACTTGATGAGTGCGCGGCTTCTTAATACTTCGTTCTCGCGTTTCTTGATTATCACATCGATTTTCGTTTTCGAGTAAATGATCTTTATGTGTTTCATAGCCAAAACAAGTATCTGACATGCTAGAACACAAATGAAGTTAAGAAAAGCAAAATATACATTAAATAACATGAAGCTTTTTACATCCATTTTTTTTTAGTGAATAAATAATGAGTAGTATTTATAGGAAAACAAAAATACTGGGAAGAATTGTCCATTATTTTCTAATATGGGCAGATGGTCTCTTTAAAAATTATTTTAAAAAGGGTGTCTACCTGTTTTTGGATTGTTCTAGGTCTTCTATCTTAATGTCCACATCCTCATTTTTTATATTCCATTGTTCAAACATTAGTTCATCTGATTTTTTAATTTTGTTTGTGATTGTGGTATTATCAACCTTTACAACATTTTCGATTAGTGTAGCAGAGAAATCATTGAATCTTAAAATAATAGGAATAGATTTATAATTGAATCTATAAAGAAATAAGTTTTTACTCCTGACACATTTTTAGGATTTTAAGACCTCTTACATATTTTTAATTTTTTTTGGCAATTTTTAAGAAACCTGCGGCAACTACGATTTTGACAAAATTTGATATAAGGGGTTTTAGAGCGCTGATCATGAATATGAATTTTTGTCGAAAACTTTTTATTACAAGTTATTGCCAATTTAGGACTGTAAGCGGAAATTTTGAAAACCAAAAGACATTGGGATATATTAATTGCTATACAGGAGTTTTTGGGGCGCTGATCACGAATCTGAAAGATTTTTTGGAGGAAACGTTTTGTTCTCGAGATATTCATCACCAAAGTTCAAATTTAAACTAAGCTTATTTTCACTATATTCCCCCTTCTTTTTGCACACAATTCTTGATTTAAAGCTAAAGTGTCACGCAATATTTGATTTTCATCTTTTAAATCCCCGTTTTTCTGCGTTTTTACTATATTCTTGCATTAAATTGCGTGGCTTTTCTTTGATAATGGGGCAACCATACATACACATAGGGCTTCATGGCACACTGGGATTGAAATGATTCAAAGTATAGCTATGCAATTTAATGAAAAAATAATGTAAAATACGTAAAAAAACGGGGTTTTAAAAGGTGAAAATATTGTGTGCCACTTTAGCTTTAAATCAAGAATTGTCTGCAAAAAGAAGGGGGAATATTGTAAAAATAGGATTAGATTAAATTTCAAGTCTGATGATAAATATCTCAAGAACGAAACGTTTCCGCCAAAAAATTCTTTCAGATTCGTGATCAGTGCCCCAAAAACCCACGTATAGCAAATCGGAGTTGCCCCAGGTTTCTAGAAAATTATCTTAATAGGTAATATCTTACTTATTTAAGTCCATAGCAGTAGAATCTGAAATATCTTGCATATTTATATTTCTCAAAAATTGTTTAAATTTAATAGCATTGGTTTCTGGTTCTGACTTAACAAATGAAAAGCTTGAAGGTTTATCTTTTGTAAAAGCATCTCCTAGATCACCCTCCTCTTTTTTAATTTGTTCTATGAAGAGTTCATTATCATCTTGTTCAGACTCTTCTTTTTTAATTGATATAAATTCAGAAACTTTTACTTCATCACCATTGTTGACCCTTTCTTCATGTAAGTGTTTTGGTACTAATTCGACCTGTCCTTTTGAAATACTCAATTTATCCTTGTTAAGGTCAATTTCCATTGTAAAGTTTTTAATAACTACTCTTGACGAAGACTTGTAGATGGCAAAAACACAAAATTAAAGGTGGTTTATAAAGTAAAATACAAGAATTGCGAACACCACAAAACAAATATATTTTGGACTGCAATTTAATTATGAGAGCAGATACAATACGACATACAAGAGGACAAAAGAAGAAGAAAGTGGTAATATACGATAAAAAGTTTAAATACTGCTTTGTTTATGGCGTTATTGCCAAAAAGTTTTGATTTTATCATAAAATAGTTGAAATAGGGTTAGGTGGTTGTATATTGGGAGTATATAAGCATTCCACAACCGGGACAAAAACAAAACATATAATTATCCAAACAAGGATATTTCAAAAAGCCGATCTGAAAATTTTGTGACACTAGCGACTTCTTTAATTATTAACTCAGGTCTAATAAATAAGTTAATAAATATGTTATGGGTTTGACTATTTTTTGCTTATCTATAAATTTAAAACGCAAAGCCAAAATTTCAGCAAATTTGTTAGATAGTTCTATATTGCACCGATTGATATGATATTTTATTTAAAATGACCCTCTGGTTTTTGAGACCTCTCAACGCTACTTTTTTAAATTATTTTATTGCCTAATTTTTTCTATAAAAAACAGAACATATAATGAGCAACGTGTGATGCGTATACAGCTACCCAACAAGCTCTAAATACTGCGGCAAGACGTGCCCAAAATATTGCATGCAGCTGATGTCGCGCAACACATGCACCAAATTTTACATAGGTAAACAACGCACTTAACTTATTAAAAATCCGGAAACACATTATTGCATATAGTGTCACACGAATCCATATTTCGGCATGTCTGAAAAAGAGAGAAGAAAAATAGTTTTTTGTGTTTCTACTGTAGTGGGCATTTTAATTAATCTATTTGAAAAAGATGCAACGGGCCTTGTCACTCTTGACACGGATGATGTATGAATTCCTACAAAATCACCAATTAAAGATTGATGGCTTCCAGTAGCACAGAATATCAGAAACACCCAAGGTGTTTAGAAACAAGGTGGCCAAACTTTTTATTTGACAGCCGACGGATGTGACGTCAAGGGTATCCTTTTTAAAAATGTCGTTATTTTTTTATTGTTTTGTAAAAATCGTGGTAATCGTTTTAATTTTAATTTTAAATTGGGTAAAAAAGGACTTTCATGACATCACAATATCAGCTGTTTACTGTCATATCGAAGTTAAGCCACCTTCTCTTTAAACACCTTGGAAAACACCAACAGTTGATTTATTGGTATATCACTTTTATGGAGCGATTCCGGTATAGAAAATTCCAAATTAACTTAAATTACGCCATTTGTTGCTTTATTTTTGTTATAAGTGCAAAAAGAAAGTGGAATATGGGGGCATGCCCCCCTCCCCCGTATGACCGCCCCTGCAGATATATACTTTAAATGGAAAGAATTATGTACCAGTGGGGTTCTACTGAACCATGACTCAAGTTGCAATTGTAAAGGTAGGCCTAAGGTGAAGCAAGCTCGCTTAGGCGCTCTAGATTTTTACAAAATTTAGACAAAACTAATTAAAACAAACCAAAAGGAATAAATTTTAGACAACTAAAATTATTTATTTATTAAAAACAAAAATTACAATAATACATAGTAATTTATAAAACAGATAGCACGAGTCGTCAGGTGAGTGCAGCAAATCCATGAGTTAAAAACGATACTCTATGCATGTGTTACATACTTTATTTTTTCTATGAGCATAAAAATCTTATCATTTTAATTCCTGAGTTATTCGAATTCATTATCTATTCAGTCTATACCAACAAGGAAGGGTTAAGAACAGTTCCACAAATAAAAAGAAATATACTAAATACATTCCCACTTACATTTTTACGTCGTATTTAATTTCTTTTAAAAAAGCCTGTTATAAAGACTTTGATAATAGGATTTCTAGTGGATTATACCAATGGTATAAAAACTAAAATGGATAGCTATTAAAAACCGGTCCCTATGGATTTTCAATATCCATGCGCGCGAGTTTCTTACCCCAGAACTGGAAGAATCGCAGTACCATCCTGGACATGCCAAATTTGTATTAGACACTTCCAAACGTCAATATCACCGCCAACACCGAAACATCTTGCAGTGTTTTAATTTTAAAAAATAAATAAAGGGTTTGGTTTCAATAGTTAATATTAAATTAGGGGTTGGCAACACTGAAAGCATTTGTGTAACCACTCAGCCAGTGTTGCCAGAAACCGGAGATTTTCCTTTTTTCGGAGATTTTGAATGACAAAGGGGAAAAGGGATTAACACCTTTAGTTATATTTAATGTAACATGATATCTTTAATTTTAATAGGCAAAGTTGCCTATACTTGGTAATTAGTAGCTGTATATCTTTGAGGATTTTGGCTTTTATAACCCTATTCTCTTTTTTCTCCTGCTCTCCCGGCCAAGCGGAGGCGCTACTTCTATATAGGATAATGTTCTAAGAAAGCAAATAAATAAATTAATGTCATATATATGTTTTTAAACATATATGTAATTTTGTTAATATAACCACTAAAAGAACAAACAAAAAATCTTACGAAGGGAGTTTTTTTTCCAAATACCCCAAAAAGGGAATTTTTAGAACCACGCGGAGGATTTTCATCCTAACGTACCTGGCAACACTGCAGATTTGACACTCTCAATCAGCCGTTGAAAAATAATTATTATTTTTGGACCGTCTGTAAAATTTTACTGGGCACGTCAGTTTTGGAGTGCGCGGTGCCCATGCAGGGTTTATTTTGACTTCTGATATATTCATCCATTTTTCTTTTTAAATCAGTGATTAAAACATTTAAACAACTTCTATATATATTATTATTTATCTTTATGCAAGGAATGCCTTCTGAAAGAACTTTTATATATAGTTTGAAAATCACAATGATCGCATTTAAACAAATTAACATCTTGGGATTTTTATGTCGGCGGACGTGGTTTTGGAGATAAACTGTGTAAAAAGTTTGATAGTCACATTGATCGCATTTAAACACATCTGGATTTTTATGTCGCAAGGTATGTCTATTCAAAGCCGTTTTATGTTGAGTCTGATAATCACAATGATCGCATTTTAACATTTTAAAATATTCTGGATATTTATGTTGCAAGAAATGCTTTCTTAAAGACTTTCTATATTTAGTTTGATAATCACACTGTTCGCATTTAAACATATCAGTATCATTTTATGTTGAAGAACGTGCGTTTCTAATATACTTTTACCAATGGTTTGGTAATCACAATAATTGCATTTAAACATATCAAGATCTTCTGGATTTTTATGTTGCAAAGAATGTCTAGTTAAAGACCATTTCATTTTAGTTTGATAATCACAATGATCGCATTTAAACAAACGAACATCTTCTGGTTGTGTGGTTCGTGTATGGATGTGTGTGTTGTAAAACTTTCCATAAAAGTTTGATAATCACAATGACGGCATTTACACCCTTGACCAGCATTCATTTGATGAGTAAGCGGCTTCTTTATACTTAGTTGTAGCATTTGTTGATTATCATATTTATTTTCTTTTTTGTTTAAACAATCTTTATGTACTTCATCGCTAAAGCAAGTCCCCAGCAAGCTAAAACACAACAAAGTTTAAGAAGAACAGTCTTCAAACTGTGAAATTAAAACTATAAAAATTATATTTATAAATCATGAATTTTTAATAAAATGCTCTTTTTCCATTTTAAATCAAATGTCATACTGTAAGCCAGCAACAAATTTTCGTGACCAATTTTCTCTCAGTCCATAACTTGTAAAATGCTTCAAGAGGGTTGTACATGAATTGTTGTGAGGGTCAGCTGCGGCGCCAATGGTGGAATTATACAGGGTGCTTCAAAGAAAAGATTCATACTAAACTTTTTTTATTTTTTTAATGGAACACCCTCTATATTAATTTAGTTTTGGATTGTAGAAATAAAAATAACATAAATTTTATCAGCGGTACCTATACCAAAAATGTAAGGTTTATAAGATATTTTGGATTTTTGAAAAATTCTTGACAAAAATAAAATTTTAATATATCTTACCTTACGGTTGACTTTGTATATTATGTTAGATTGATAGAACATTAACTGTACCATCACCTACATTAAATTTTTTAATAAAAATTATACAGGGTGTCCAGAAATTAATATAATAGTAAATATTAGTTACTGGACACCCTGTATAATTTTTAGAAAAAAATTTAAATGAAGGTAATGGTACAGTTAATATTATAGCAATCTAACATAATATACAAAGTCAAGCGTAAGTAAGGTAAGATACATATATTAAAATTTTATTTTTGTCAAGAATTTTTAAAAATCCCAAATATCTTAAAAACCTTATATTTTTGGTAGAGGGATCGCTGATAAATCCTACATTATTTTTACTCCTACAATCCAAAAATAAACCAATATAAAGGGTGTTCCATTAAAAATAAAACACAAGTTTAATATTGATCTTTTCTCTGAAGCACCCTGTACAATTCCTACCATCAGAGACGCAGCTGACGCTCACAACGATTTGTGTTCAACCCTCTTAAAGCATTTTACGAGTTATTAAATTTTGCATTTGGCTTACGGTTTAATTGTACCCTCCTAATAATAACAGCACTATTATAGTGCAATATGACTGATACGATTTTTGTCCCTATTGCTCAATTCACTGTGCATCGGTCCCACTTTGTTGTTGCTTTTACTAGCCTATATACCTTTTCACTTAGCTGACCCGGTATATATTGGTGGTATGCCTTATTGTTTTGATTTATTAGAGACATTTTGCACCTTCTAAAATAACAGACTTTTTTGGCCTCCTAATGGTTATTGTTATTAAACATAACGATTACGGCAGCAGTTTTAGACAGAGATTTTGCAGCCTCTTTTAAGAAATATATCTTGCGTCTGCGCTTTCGACACATAACCTTATTTTTGCCTGTGATTCACCCATTTTAAAGTTAACGAAAAATGAGTATTTACTTTTATTCTTCATAAGATATAAATTCATATTTAAATATATGCAAACACTTCTGTTGATTTCTTTTTTAAAGTAGATGCAAACAATACAGTATAAGCAAAACACAATAAATAAGGTTAGGTTTGGTAGTAGAATAAAAAGCAAGTGTGCCAGATTGTAACATCTAAATTAATTACTGATTTAGAATATCCTTAAAAGTGCAAGTCCGTTTTAATTTCTTAACACTATTTGATTTTTATCACTGCTATAGATTTTTAGCTAATTAGAGCCTAGGTATAAATAATATTTTAATTAATATGGCATTAAAATTTTAACCTTTAAAATAATTGATATTAAAATTTCTACAATCCGGCAACCACGCAGTTTAACAATAACGATAACGCTCTTCGGTATTCATTCATAATTAAAGGAGTCCGGTATGGTTATTAACCATAACGGATCATGTTTGCGTTACTGCGCAGTCTCAGAATAACATTAACCACAACGGAATTGCAAAATAAGGGGTGCAAAATGTCTCTATTCTGTAACAATCCTGTGTTGCAACTTTAATGTGTATTTAATACCATAAAAACATTGGTTACAATTTAAATTCCAAAGTTTCTAATTTTTTTATAGTACACATTTCACATTATTTTAAAAAGGGTATCTACCTGTTTTGGGATTGCTCTAGGTCTTCAGTCTTGATGTCTACTTTTTCGCTTTTTATTTTCCACTTGTCGAATGTTATTTCATCTGATTTGGTATTTTTATAGTTCATTGTGGTGTTTTCCACTTTTACATTACTCTGTGTTAGTTTACCAGAGAAATCATTGGACCTTAAAATTATAAATAAAATAATTTCATAATTTAAATATTAAAATAAAAAAATAAGTTCCTACCTGTGACATATTTTTAATATTTTAGGACTATTTTTATATAAATTTATAGTTTAGTTTTAACGACATAAATAAAGGGTATTACCAATTTGAAACTATTTAGGAAAGAAAAGACATAGAAAAACAACTAAATTAAAATAAAACTCTGCCACACAATGGCATAATATAAAATTCAACAAAGTTTGGAAAAACTTTAAATCTTAATTTCCCCTTTTAAACTTATTTTTTAAATATTTACGTCATAATTTTGAAGCACATAACATTTCTTAAATAAAATTACAACTGAATCAGTATCAGAATTAGGAACAAGGTATAATTATAAACATTTACTATTATATGTAATAAGAATCAAAATGCATATACATAGATTATAACTTACCTATTTAAATCCATGGAAGAAGAATCTGAAATATCTTGCATGTTCATATTTCTTGAAAAGTGTTCAAATTCAGAGGCATCGCTTCCTGGTTCTAATTTTACAAATGAAAAGGTGGATGGTTTATCTTCTGTAAAATCATCACCTATATCATCCTCCTGCTTTTTAATCGATTCTATAAATGGATGAGTATCATCTTGCTCAGACTCTTCTTTTTTAATAAATGTAAATTTTACTTCATCATCATTGTTGCCACTTTCTTCATGTAAGTGTTTCGGAACTAAATCGACTAGCCCATTTGAAATACTCGATATATGTTTATTGAGGCTGGTTTCCATTGTAAAGTTTTTAATAATTACTCTTTACAAAGACAAGAAGATAGTAAAAACACAAAATTAAACGTGGTTTATAAAGTAAAATACAAGAAGTGTGAACACCTCAAAACAAGTATATTTTGGGCTTAAACGTAACTATAAGAGCAGAGACAAGACGACATACAAAAGAAAAAAATTAGTATAACACCCGAAGTGGTACAATACGATAAAAAGCTTGGATTTTAGATTTGCTTGCTTGCTTGATTATGGCTTTCATGCTAGTGAAATCGCCAGAATTTTAGATTTTATCATTAAATAGTAAAAATAGGGTTAGGTGGTTGTAAATTGGGAGTATATAAGCATTCCACAACCGGGACAAAAACAAAACTTAATTATCCAAAAAAGGATATTTCAAAAAGTCGATCTGAAAATTTTGTGACACTAGCGACTTCTTTAATTATTACCTCAGGTCTAATAAATAAGTTAATAAATATGTTGTGGGTTTGACTATTTTTTGCTTATCTATAAATTTAAAAACAAATTACATGATTTTTTTAATGATCCTTACCCAGATCCACCAATAGTATTTTTTATTCTTTTTTGCCTATTCTTTCTCTAAAAACAAATGGTTGTTTTTGCCAATAATGTTTTTCTACAAGAGGGTAAATCCGGCTCACTTTGTGCCGTTAAAAAAAAATTAAATATTTACTTATCACCAACCAACAAGCTATAAATACTGCGGAAAGACGTGCCCAAAATATTGCATGCAGCTGATGTCGCGCAACACATGCACCAAATTTTACATAGGTAAACAACGCACTTAACTTATTAAAAATCAGGACACACATTATTGCATATAGTGTCACAAGAATCCATATTTCGGCATGTCTGAAAAAAGAGAGAAGAAAAATAGTTTTTGTGTTGCTACTGTAGTGGGCATTTTAATTAATCTATTTAAAAAAGATGCAACAGGCCTTGTCACTCTTGACACGGATGATGTATGAATTCCTACAAAATCACCAATTAAAGATTAATGGCTTCCAGTAGCACAGAATATCAGAAACACCCAAGGTGTTTAGAAACAAGGTGTCCGAACTTTTTATTTGACAGCCGACGGATGTGACGTCAAGGGTATCCTTTTTAAAATATGTCGTTATTTTTTTATTGTTTTGAAAAAATCTTGGTAAACGTTTTAATTTTAATTTTAAATTGGGTAAAAAAGGACTTCCATGACATCACAATATCAGCTGTTTACTGTCATATCGAAGTTAAGCCACCTTCTCTTTAAACACCTTGGAAAACACCAACAGTTGATTTATTGGTATATCACTTTTATGGAGCGATTCCGGTATAGAAAATTCCCAACATTAATTCTTAAACTACGCTATTTGTTGCTTTATTTTTGTTATAAGTGCAAAAAAGAAAGTCGAAATATGGGGGGCATGGCCCCCGTATGACCGCCCCTGCAGATATATACTTTAAATGGAAAGAATTATGTACCAGTGGGGTTCTACTGAACCATGACTCAAGTTGCAATTGTAAAGGTAGGCCTAAGGTGAAGCAAGCTCGCTTAGGCGCTCTACATTTTTACTAGACAAAACTAATTAAAACAAACCAAAAAGGAATAAATTTTAGACGACTTAAATTATTTATTTATTAAAAACAAAAATTACAATAATACATAGTAATTTATAAAACAGATAGCACGAGTCGTCAGGCGAGTGCGGCAATCCCATGAGTTAAAAACGATACTCTGTGCATGTGTTGCATAAGGCGCGCTTGTGGCTGCTCCGGTTGTATCGGCAGCGTCGATAACCGGAGTTAAGCAGTGAAGTGCGCGCCCATAACTTGGATGGGTGACCGGCGTTGTCGGTTTTGGGCAACGGCACGCGAGGTTCTGCTCGGGGGTGAACGAACGGACCGAGCAGCAATCATCCAAGTTATGGAATGAATGGTGTGTGAATGGAAAGGAGTAGGGGTCAAGGTACAATAAGCCTTTAGGCTGCAGTGCACCACCTAGGAGGGCGATCGTCGGACCTGGGTGGGATGACCCCGAAAGGGCGAAAAAAATAATAAAAAATGTGTTGCATACTTTATTTTTTCTATGAGCATAAAAATCTTATCATTTTAATTCCTGAGTTATTCGAATTCATTTTCTATTCAGTCTATACTAACAAGGAAGGGGTCAAGAACAGTTCCACAAATAAAAAGAAATATACTAAATACATTCCCACTTACATTTTTACGTCGTATTTAATTTCTTTTAAAAAAGCCTGTTATAAAGACTTTGATAATAGGATTTCTATGTATATTATTTTTTTTTATAAATCTTGATAAAAGTGAATTGAAACCAATGGTATAAAAAGTAAAATGGATAGCTATTAAAAAGCGGTCCCTATGTATTTTCAATATACATGCGCGCGAATTTCTTACCCCAAACTGAAAGAATCGCAGTACCATCCTGGACATGCCAAATTTGTATAAGACACTTCCAAACGTCAAAATCACCGCCAACACCGAAACATCTTGCAGTGTTTCAATTTTAAAAAATAAATAAAGGGTTTGGTTTCAATAGTTAATATTTAATTAGGGGTTGGCAACAGTGAAAGCATTTGTGTAACCACTCAGCCAGTGTTGCCAGAAACCGGAGATTTTCCTTTTTTCGGAGATTTTGAATGACAAAGGGGAAAAGGGATTAACACCTTTAGTTATATTTAATGTAACATGAAATCTTTAATTTTAATAGGCAAAGTTGCCTATACTTGGTAATTAGTAGCTGTATATCTTTGAGGATTTTGGCTTTTATAACCCTATTTTCTTTTTTCTCCTGCTCTCCTGGCCAAGCGGAGGCGCTACTTCTATATAGGATAATGTTCTAAGACAGCAAATAAATAAATTAATGTCATATATATGTTTTTAAACATATATGCAATTTTGTTAATACCACCACTATTATTATTATTTTGACTTCTGATATATTCATCCATTTTTCTTTTTAAATCAGTGATTAAAACATTTAAACAACTTCTATATATATTATTATTTATGTTTATGCAAGGAATGCCTTCTTAAAGAACTTTTATATATGGTTTGAAAATCACACTGATCGCATTTAAACATATTGATATCTTGATCAGGATTTTTATGTTGGTGGGCGTGCCTGCTTAAACAACTTTTGTCAATAGTTTGGTAATCACAATGATCGCATTTAAATGCATTAAAATGTCGTCCACGCACGTGCTTATTTAAATTACTTTTATAACGATTTTCATAATCACACTGATCGCATTTAAATATCTTAACTACTTCTGAAATATTATGTTGCAGATTATGTCTTTTTAAAAGACCTTTACTAATAGTTTGGTAATTACAATGATCGCATTTAAACAAATTAACATCTTGGGATTTTTATGTCGGCGGACGTGTTTTTGGAGATCAACTGTGTAAAAAGTTTGATAGTCACATTGATCGCATTTAAACACATCTGGATTTTTATGTCGCAAGGTATGTCTATTCAAAGCCGTTTTATGTTGAGTCTGATAATCACAATGATCACATTTAAACAAATTAACATCTTGGGATTTTTATGTCGGCGGACGTGGTTTTGGAGATAAACTGTGTAAAAAGTTTGATAGTCACATTGATCGCATTTAAACACATCTGGATTTTTATGTCGCAAGGTATGTCTATTCAAAGCCGTTTTTTGTTGAGTCTGATAATCACAATGATCGCATTTTAACATTTTAAAATATTCTGGATATTTATGTTGCAAGAAATGCTTTCTTAAAGACTTTCTATATTTAGTTTGATAATCACACTGTTCGCATTTAAACATATCAGTATCATTATTATGTTGAAGAACGTGCGTTTCTAATATACTTTTATCAATGGTTTGGTAATCACAATAATTGCATTTAAACATATCAAGATCTTCTGGATTTTTATGTTTCAAAGAATGTCTAGTTAAATACCATTTAAATTTAGCTTGATAATCACACTGATCGCATTTAAACAAAGGAACATCTTCTGGTGGTGTGATTCGTTTATGGATGTGTGTGTTGTAAAACTTTCCATAAAAAGTTTGATAATCACAATGACGGCATTTACACCCTTGACCAGCATTCATTTGATGAGTAAGCGGCTTCTTTATACTTAGTTGTAGCATTTGTTGATTATCATATTTATTTTCCTTTTGTTTAAACAATCTTTATGTACTTCATCGCTAAAGCAAGTAACCAGCAAGCTAAAACACAAAAAAGTTTAAGAAGAACAGCTTTCGAATGTGAAATTAAAACTATAAAAATTATATTTATAAATCATGAATTTTTAATAAAATGCCCTTTTTCCATTTTAAATCAAATGTCATATTGTAATACTATTACAGTAAAATATATACTATATCAGCTAAGTCAAAAGGTTCACAGTCAATGCGAGAAAAAGAGATGGTCTAACACATGTGGAATACCTACAGGTGGAGATTAAATAAATAATTCCGGAATACAAACAAGGTAACACACCTCACAGTGCAGCGATATGTGGACAAAAATACCAAAACTAATATTTTTATAACAACTCAAATGTATAAGATGTATAATAATGTGTTAAATGTATAATAAGCAAGCCAGCAACAAATTTTCGTGACCAATTTACCAAAGTACATGAATTGTTGTGAAGGTCAGCTGCGGCGCCAATGGTGGAATTATACAGGGTGCTTCAAAGAAAAGAATCATACTAAACTTGTGTTTATTTTTAATGGAACACCCTCTATATTAGTTTAGTTTTGGATTGTAGAAATAGAAATAACATAAATTTTATCAGCGGTACCTATACCAAAAATGTAAGGTTTTTAAGATATTTTGGATTTTTGAAAAATTCTTGACAAAAATAAAATTTTAATATATCTTACCTTACGGTTGACTTTGTATATTATGTTGGATTGCTAGAACATTAACTGTACCATCACCTACATTTAATTTTTTTAATAAAATTATACAGGGTGTCCAGAAATTAATATGATAGTAAATATTAGTTACTGGACACCCTGTATAATTTTTAGTAAAAAATTTAAATGAAGGTAATGGTACAGTTAATATTATAGCAATCTAACATAATATACAAAGTCAAGCGTAAGTAAGGTAAGATACATATATTAAAATTTTATTTTTGTCAAGAAATTTTTAAAAATCCCAAATATCTTCAAAACCTTAAATTTTTGCTAGAGGGTTCGCTGATAAATCCTACATTATTTTTACTCCTACAATCCAAAAATAAACTAATATAAAGGGTGTTCCATTTAAAAAAACCACAAGTTTAATATTGATATTTTTCTGGAGCACCCTGTACAATTCCACCATCAGAGACGCAGCTGACGCTCACAACGATTTGTGTTCAACCCTCTTGAAGCATTTTACGAGGTATTAAATTTTGCATTTGGCTTACGGTTTAATTGTACCCTCCTAATAATAACAGCACTATTATAGTGCAATATGACTGATACGATTTTTGTCCCTATTGCTCAATTCACTGTGCATCGGTTCCACTTTGTTGTTGCTTTACTAGACTATATACCTTTTCACTTAGCTGACCCGGTATATATTGGTGGTATGCCTTATTGTTTTGATTTATTAGAGACATTTTGCACCTCCTAAAATACCAGACGTTTTTTGGCCTCCTAATGGTTATCATTATTAAACATAACGATTACGGCAGCAGTTTTAGTCAGAGATTTTGCAGCCTCTTTTAAGAAATATATCTTGCGTCTGCGCTTTCGACACATAACCTTATTTTTGCCTGTGATTCACCCATTTTAAAGTTAACGAAAACTGAGTATTTACTTTTATTCTTCATAACATATAAATTCATATTTAAATATATGCAAACACTTCTGTTGATTTCTTTTTTAAAGTAGATGCAAACAATACAGTATAAGCAAAACACAAAAAGTAAGGTTAGGTTTGGTAGTAGAATAAAAGGAAGTCTGCCAGATTGTAAGATCTAAATTAATTAATGATTTAGAATATCCGTAAAAGTGAAAGTCCATTTTAATTTCTTAACACTATTTGATTTTTATTACTGCTATAGATTTTCGCTAATTAGAGCCTAGGTATAAATGATATTTTAATTAATACGGCATTAAAATTTTAACCTTTAAAATAATTGATATTAAAATTTCTACAATCCGGCAACCACGCAGTTTAACAATAACGATAACGATAAGCTCTTCAGTATTCATCCATAATTAAAGGAGTCCGGTATGGTTAATAACAATAACGGATCATGTTTACGTTACTGCGCAGTCTCAGAATAATGTTAACCACAACGGAATTGCAAAATAAGGGGTGCTAAATGTCTATTCTGTAACAATCCTGTGTTACAACTTTAATGTGTATTTAATACCATAAAAACATTGGTTACAATTTAAATTCCAAAGGTTCTAATTTTTTTATAGTACACATTTCACATTATTTTAAAAGGGTATCTACCTGTTTTGAGATTGCTCTAGGTCTTCAGTCTTGATGTCTACTTCTTCGCTTTTTATTTTCCACTTGTCGAATGTTATTTCATCTGATTTGCTATTTTTATAGTTCATTGTGGTGTTTTCCACTTTTACATTACTCTGTGTTAGTTTACCAGAGAAATCATTAGACCTTAAAATAATAAATAAAATAATTTCATAATTTAAATATTAAAATAAAAAAATAAGTTCCTACCTGTGACATATTTTTAATATTTTAGGACTATTTTTATATAAATTTATAGTTTAGTTTTTACAACATAAATAAAGGGTATTACCAATTTGAAACTATTTAGGAAAGAAAAGACATAGCAAAACAACTAAATTAAAATAAAACTCTGCCACTCAATGGCATAATATAAAATTCAACAAAGTTTGGAAAAACTTTAAATCTTAATTTCCCTTTTAAACTTATTTTTTAAATATTTACGTAATTATTTTAAAGCACATAACATTTCTTAAATAAAATTACAACTGAATCAGTATCAGAATTAAGAACAAGGTATAATTATATACATTTACTATTATAATAACAATCAAAATGGATATCTAAGATTATAGCTTACCTATTTAAATCCATGGAAGAAGAATCTGAAATATCTTGCATGTTCATATTTCTTGAAAAGGGTTCAAATTCAGAGGCATCGTTTCCTGGTTCTAATTTTACAAATGAAAAGGTGGATGGTTTATCTTCTGTAAAATCATCTCCTACATCATCCTCCTCTTTTTTAATCGAATCTATAAAGGGATCAGTATCATCTTGCTCAGACTCTTCCTTTTTAATAAATGTAAAGCCATAAAATTTTACTTCATCACCATTGTTGTCACTTTCTTCATGAAGGTGTTTCGGCACTAAATCAACAAGCTCATTTGAAATACTCGATATATGTTTATTGAGGCCGGTTTCCATTGTAAAGTTTTTAATAACTACTCTTTACAAAAACAAGAAGATAGTTAAAACACAAAATTAAACGTGGTTTATAAAGTAAAATACAAGAAGTGTAAACACCACAAAACAAGTATATTTTGGGCTTAAACGTAACTATAAGAGCAGAGACAAGACGACATTCAAAAGAAAAAAAAATTAATATAACACCCGAAGTGGTACAATACGATAAAAAGCTTGGATTTTAGATTTTATCTTTAAATAGTAAAAATAGGGTTAGGTGGTTGTAAATTGGGAGTATATAAGCATTCCACAACCCGGACAAAAACAAAACATATAATTATCCAAACAAGGATATTTCAAAAAGTCGATCTGAAAATTTTGTGACACTAGCGACTTCTTTAATTATTACCTCAGGTCTAATAAATAAGTTAATAAATATGTTGTGGGTTTGACTATTTTTTGCTTATCTATAAATTTAAAAACAAATTACATGATTTTTTTTAATGATCCTTACTGAGATCCACCAATAGTATTTTTTATTCTTTTTTTGCCTATTCTTTCTCTAAAAACAAATGGTTGTTTTTGCCAATAATGTTTTTTCCACAAGAGGGTAAACCCGGCTCACTTTGTGCCGTTAAAAAAATTAAATATTTACTTATCACCTCCCCCAACAAGCTATAAATACTGCGGCAAGACGTGCCCAAAATATTGCATGCAGCTGATGTCGCGCAACACATGCACCAAATTTTACATAGGTAAACAACGCACTTAACTTATTAAAAATCCGGAAACACATTATTGCATATAGTGTCACAAGAATCCATATTTCGGCATGTCTGAAAAAAGAGAGAAGAAAAATAGTTTTTTGTGTTGCTACTGTAGTGGGCATTTTAATTAATCTATTTAAAAAAGATGCAACAGGCCTTGTCACTCTTGACACGGATGATGTATGAATTCCTTCAAAATCACCAATTAAAGATTGATGGCTTCCAGTAGCACAGAATATCAGAAACACCCAAGGTGTTTAGAAACAAGGTGGCCGAACTTTTTATTTGACAGCCGACGGATGTGACGTCAAGGGTATCCTTTTTAAAAAATGTCGTTATTTTTTTATTGTTTCGTAAAAATCGTGGTAATCGTTTTAATTTTAATTTTAAATTGGGTAAAAAAGGACTTCCATGACATCACAATATCAGCTGTTTACTGTCATATCGCAGTTAAGCCACCTTCTCTTTAAACACCTTGGAAAACACCAACAGTTGATTTATTGGTATATCACTTTTATGGAGCGATTCCGGTATAGAAAATTCCCAATATTAATTCTTAAATTACGCTATTTGTTGCTTTATTTTTGTTATAAGTGCAAAAAGGAAAGTCGAAATAAGGGGGCATGGCCCCCTGTATGACCGCCCCTGCAGATATATACTTTAAATGGAAAGAATTATGTACCAGTGGGGTTCTACTGAACCATGCCTCAAGTTGCAATTGTAAAGGTAGGCCTAAGGTAAAGCAAGCTCGCTTAGGCGCTCTAGATTTTTACTAGACAAAACTAATTAAAACAAACCAAAAGGAATAAATTTTACACAACTAAAATTATTTATTTATTAAAAACAAAAATTACAATAATACATAGTAATTTATAAAACAGATAGCACGAGTCGTCAGGCGAGTGCGGCAATCCCATGAGTTAAAAACGATACTCTGTGCATGTGTTGCATACTTTATTTTTTCTATGAGCATAAAAATCTTATCATTTTAATTCCTGAGTTATTCGAATTCATTATCTATTCAATCTATACCAACAAGGAAGGGGTCAAGAACAGTTCCACAAATAAAAAGAAATATACTAAATACATTCCCACTTACATTTTTACGTCGTATTTAATTTCTTTTAAAAAAGCCTGTTATAAAGACTATGATAATAGGATTTCTATGTATATTAATTTTTTTTTATAAATCTTGATAAAAGTGAATTGAAACCAATGGTATAAAAAGTAAAATGGATAGCTATTAAAAAGCGGTCCCTATGTATTTTCAATATACATGCGCGCGAATTTCTTACCCCAAACTGGAAGAATCGCAGTACCATCCTGGACATGCCAAATTTGTATAAGACACTTCCAAATGTCAAAATCACCGCCAACACCGAAACATCTTGCAGTGTTTCAATTTTAAAAAATAAATAAAGAGTTTGGTTTCAATAGTTAAAATTAAATTAGGGGTTGGCAACACTGAAAGCATTTGTGTAACCACTCAGTGTTGCCAGAAACCGGAGATTTTCCTTTTTTGAGATTTTAAATGACAAAGGAGAAAAGGGATTAACACCTTTAATAATATATTTAATGTAACATGAAATCTTTAATTTTAATAGGCAAAGTTGCCTATACTTGGTAATTAGTAGCTGTATATCTTTGAGGATTTTGGCTTTTATAACCCTATTTTCTTTTTTCCCCTGCTCTCCCGGCCAAGCGGAGGCGCTACTTCTATATAGGATAATGTTCTAAGACAGCAAATAAATAAATTAATGTCATATATATGTTTTTAAACATATATGCAATTTTGTTAATACAACCACTAAAAGAACAAACAAAAAAATCTTACGAAGGGAGTTTTTTTCTCCAAATACCCCAAAATAGGGAATTTTTAGAACCACGCGGAGGATTTTCATCCTAACGTACCTGGCAACACTGCAGATTTGACACTCTCGATCAGCCGTTGAAAAATAATTATTATTTTTGGACCGTCTGTAAAATTTTACTGCGCACGTCAGTTTTTGTAGTGCGCGGTGCCCATGCAGGGTTTATTTTGACTTCTGATATATTAATCCATTTTTCTTTTTAAATCAGTGATCAAAACGGCCCAAGATGTCGCAAATTATGCATATTTATTGCGCTTTTCTTAACATCTTCTGGATTTTTATGTCACTGGGCATGCCCCCTTAAACAACTTCTATGTATATTATTATATATGTTTATGCAAGGAATGCCTTCTTAAACACCTTTTATATATAGTTTCGAAAATCACACTGATCGCATTTAAACATATTGATATCTTGATCAGGATTTTTATGTCGTGTGAGCGTGCCTGCTTAAACAATTTTTGTCAATAGTTTGGTAATCACAATGATCGCATTTAAATGGATTTAAACGTCGTCGCACGTGCTTATTTAGATAACTTTTACAACGAGTTTCATAATCACACTGATCGCATTTAAATATCTTAACTACTTCTGAAATATTATGTTGCAGATTATGTCTTTTTAAAAGACCTTTACTAATAGTTTGGTAATTACAATGATCGCATTTAAACAAATTAACATCTTGGGATTTTTATGTCGGCGGACGTGGTTTTGGAGATAAACTGTGTAAAAAGTTTGATAGTCACATTGATCGCATTTAAACACATCTGGATTTTTATGTCGCAAGGTATGTCTATTCAAAGCCGTTTTATGTTGAGTCTGATAATCACAATGATCGCATTTTAACATTTTAAAATATTCTGGATATTTATGTTGCAAGAAATGCTTTCTTAAAGACTTTCTATATTTAGTTTGATAATCACACTGTTCGCATTTAAACATATCAGTATCATTTTTATGTTGAAGAACGTGCGTTTCTAATATACTTTTACCAATGGTTTGGTAATCACAATAATTGCATTTAAACATATCAAGATCTTCTGGATTTTTATGTTTCAAAGAATGTCTAGTTAAATACCATTTAAATTTAGCTTGATAATCACACTGATCGCATTTAAACAAAGGAACATCTTCTGGTGGTGTGATTCGTTTATGGATGTGTGGGTTGTAAAACTTTCCATAAAAAGTTTGATAATCACAATGACGGCATTTACACCCTTGACCAGCATTCATTTGATGAGTAAGCGGCTTCTTTATACTTAGTTGTAGCATTTGTTGATTATCATATTTATTTTCCTTTTGTTTAAACAATCTTTATGTACTTCATCGCTAAAGCAAGTAACCAGCAAGCTAAAACACAAAAAAGTTTAAGAAGAACAGCCTTCGAATGTGAAATTAAAACTATAAAAATTATATTTATAAATCATGAATTTTTAATAAAATGCTCTTTTTCCATTTTAAATCAAATGTCTGTAATACTATTACAGTAAAATATATACTATATCAGCTAAGTCAAAAGGTTCACAGTCAATGCGAGAAAAAGAGATGGTCTAACACATGTGGAATACCTACAGGTGGAGATTAAATAAATAATTCCGGAATGCAAACAAGGTAACAGACTTCACAGTGCAGCGATATGTGGACAAAAATACCAAAACTAATATTTTTATAACAACTCAAATGTATAAGATGTATAATAATGTGTTAAATGTATAATAAGCAAGCCAGCAACAAATTTTCGTGACCAATTTACCAAAGTACATGAATTGTTGTGAAGGTCAGCTGCGGCGCCAATGGTGGAATTATACAGGGTGCTTCAAAGAAAGATTCATACTAAACTTGTGTTTATTTTTTTAATGGAACACCCTCTATATTAGTTTAGTTTTGGATTGTAGAAATAAAAATAACATAAATTTTATCAGCGGTACCTATACCAAAAATGTAAGGTTTTCAAGATATTTTGGATTTTTGAAAAATTCTTGACAAAAATAAAAATTTTAATATAGTTAGATTGCTAAAACATTAACTGTACCATCACCTACATTTAATTTGTTTAATAAAAATTATACAGGGTGTCCAGAAATTAATATAATAGTAAATATTAGTTAACTGGACACCCTGTATAATTTTTAGTAAAAATTTAAATGAAGGTAATGGTACAGTTAATATTCTAGCAATCTAACATAATATACAAAGTCAAGCGTAAGTAAGGTAAGATACATATATTAAAATTTTATTTTTGTCAAGAATTTTTAAAAATCCCAAATATAATCAAAACCTTATATTTTTGGTATAGGGGTCGCTGATAACAACCTACACTATTTTTACTCCTACAATCCAAAAATTAACTAATATAAAGGATGTTCCATTAAAAAAACACAAGTTTAATATTGATATTTTTCCTGGAGCACCCTGTACAATTCCACCATCAGAGACGCACTGACGCTCACAACGATTTGTGTTCAACCCTCTTGAAGCATTTTACGAGGTATAGACTGAGAGGAAATAACTGACATAATTTGCAATTGGCTTACGGTTTAATTGTACCTCTGCTCAATAATAATAACAGCACTATTATAGTGCAATATGACTGATACGATTTTTGTCCCTATTGCTCAATTCACTGTGCATCAGTCCCACTTTGTTGTTGCTTTACTAGCCTATATACCTTTTCACTTAGCTGACCCGTTATATATTGGTGGTATGCCTTATTGTTTTGATTTATTAGAGACATTTTTGCACCTCCTAAAATAACAGACGTTTTTGGCCTCCTTATGGTTATCGTTATTAAACATAACGATTACGGCAGCATGATTTTAGACAGAGATTTTGCAGCCTCTTTTAAGAAATATATCTTGCGTCTGCGCTTTCGACACATAACCTTATGTTTGCCTGTGATTCACCCATTTTAAAGTTAACGAAAAATGAGTATTTACTTTTATTCTTCATAAGATATAAATTCATATTTAAATATATGCAAACACTTCTGTTGATTTCTTTTTTTTAAAGTAGATGCAAACAATACAGTATAAGCAAAACACAAAAAAGTAAGGTTAGGTTTGGTAGTAGAATAAAAAAGCAAGTTAATGCCAGATTGTAACATCTAAATTAATTACTGATTTAGAATATCCGTAAAAGTGAAAGTCCGTTTTAATTTCTTAACACTATTTGATTTTTTATTACTGCTATAGATTTTTCGCTAATTAGAGCCTAGGTATAAATGATATTTTAATTAATACGGCATTAAAATTTTAACCTTTAAAATAATTGATATTAAAATTTCTACAATCCGGCAACCACGCAGTTTAACAATAACGATAACGATAGCCTTCAGTATTCATCCGTAATTAAAGGAGTCCGGTATGGTTAATAACGATAACGGATCATGTTTGCGTTACTGCGCAGTCTCAGAATAATGTTAACCACAACGGAATTGCAAAATAAGGGGTGCTAAATGTCTCTATTCTGTAACAATCCTGTGTTACAACTTTAATGTGTATTTAATACCATAAAAACATTGGTTACAATTTAAATTCCAAAGGTTCTAATTTTTTTATAGTACACATTTCACATTATTTTAAAAAGGGTATCTACCTGTTTTGAGATTGCTCTAGGTCTTCAGTCTTGATGTCTACTTCTTCGCTTTTTATTTTCCACTTGTCGAATGTTATTTCATCTGATTTGGTATTTTTATAGTTCATTGTGGTGTTTTCCACTTTTACATTACTCTGTGTTAGTTTACCAGAGAAATCATTAGACCTTAAAATAATAAATAAAATAATTTCATAATTTAAATATTAAAATAAAAAAATAAGTTCCTACCTGTGACATATTTTTAATATTTTAGGACTATTTTTATATAAATTTATAGTTTAGTTTTTACAACATAAATAAAGGGTATTACCAATTTGAAACTATTTAGGAAAGAAAAAGACATAGCAAAAACAACTAAATTAAAATAAAACTCTGCCACTCAATGGCATAATATAAAATTCAACAAAGTTTGGAAAAACTTTAAATCTTAATTTCCCCTTTTAAACTTATTTTTTAAATATTTACGTAATTATTTTAAAGCACATAACATTTCTTAAATAAAATTACAACTGAATCAGTATCAGAATTAAGAACAAGGTATAATTATATACATTTACTATTATAATAACAATCAAAATGGATATCTAAGATTATAGCTTACCTATTTAAATCCATGGAAGAAGAATCTGAAATATCTTGCATGTTCATATTTCTTGAAAAGGGTTCAAATTCAGAGGCATCGTTTCCTGGTTCTAATTTTACAAATGAAAAGGTGGATGGTTTATCTTCTGTAAAATCATCTCCTACATCATCCTCCTCTTTTTTAATCGAATCTATAAAGGGATCAGTATCATCTTGCTCAGACTCTTCCTTTTTAATAAATGTAAAGCCATAAAATTTTACTTCATCACCATTGTTGTCACTTTCTTCATGAAGGTGTTTCGGCACTAAATCAACAAGCTCATTTGAAATACTCGATATATGTTTATTGAGGCCGGTTTCCATTGTAAAGTTTTTAATAACTACTCTTTACAAAAACAAGAAGATAGTTAAAACACAAAATTAAACGTGGTTTATAAAGTAAAATACAAGAAGTGTAAACACCACAAAACAAGTATATTTTGGGCTTAAACGTAACTATAAGAGCAGAGACAAGACGACATACAAAAAGAAAAAAATTAATATAACACCCGAAGTGGTACAATACGATAAAAAGCTTGGATTTTAGATTTTATCTTTAAATAGTAAAAATAGGGTTAGGTGGTTGTAAATTGGGAGTATATAAGCATTCCACAACCGGGACAAAAACAAAACATATAATTATCCAAACAAGGATATTTCAAAAAGTCGATCTGAAAATTTTGTGACACTAGCGACTTCTTTAATTATTACCTCAGGTCTAATAAATAAGTTAATAAATATGTTGTGGGTTTGACTATTTTTTGCTTATCTATAAATTTAAAAACAAATTACATGATTTTTTTTAATGATCCTTACTAAGATCCACCAATAGTATTTTTTATTCTTTTTTGCCTATTCTTTCTCTAAAAACAAATGGTTGTTTTTGCCAATAATGTTTTTTCCACAAGAGGGTAAATCCGGCTCACTTTGTGCCGTTAAAAAAATTAAATATTTACTTATCACCCCCCAACAAGCTATAAATACTGCGGCAAGACGTGCCCAAAATATTGCATGCAGCTGATGTCGCGCAACACATGCACCAAATTTTACATAGGTAAACAACGCACTTAACTTATTAAAAATCCGGAAACACATTATTGCATATAGTGTCACAAGAATCCATATTTCGGCATGTCTGAAAAAAGAGAGAAGAAAAATAGTTTTTTGTGTTGCTACTGTAGTGGGCATTTAAATTAATCTATTTAAAAAAGATGCAACAGGCCTTGTCACTCTTGACACGGATGATGTATGAATTCCTACAAAATCACCAATTAAAGATTAATGGCTTCCAGTAGCACAGAATATCAGAAACACCCAAGGTGTTTAGAAACAAGGTGGCCGAACTTTTTATTTGACAGCCGACGGATGTGACGTCAAGGGTATCCTTTTTAAAAAATGTCGTTATTTTTTTATTGTTTTGTAAAAATCGTGGTAATCGTTTTAATTTTAATTTTAAATTGGGTAAAAAAGGACTTCCATGACATCACAATATCAGCTGTTTACTGTCATATCGAAGTTAAGCCACCTTCTCTTTAAACACCTTGGAAAACACCAACAGTTGATTTATTGGTATATCACTTTTATGGAGCGATTCCGGTATAGAAAATTCCCAACATTAATTCTTAAATTACGCTATTTGTTGCTTTATTTTTGTTATAAGTGCAAAAAGAAAGTCGAAATAGGGGCATGACCGTATGACCGCCCCTGCAGATATATACTTTAAATGGAAAGAATTATGTACCAGTGGGGTTCTACTGAACCATGACTCAAGTTGCAATTGTAAAGGTAGGCCTAAGGTGAAGCAAGCTCGCTTAGGCGCTCTAGATTTTTACTAGACAAAACTAATTAAAACAAACCAAAAAGGAATAAATTTTAGACAACTAAAATTATTTATTTATTAAAAACAAAAATTACAATAATACATAGTAATTTATAAAACAGATAGCACGAGTCGTCAGGCGAGTGCGGCAATCCCATGAGTTAAAAACGATACTCTGTGCATGTGTTGCATACTTTATTTTTTCTATGAGCATAAAAATCTTATCATTTTAATTCCTGAGTTATTCGAATTCATTATCTATTCAATCTATACCAACAAGGAAGGGGTCAAGAACAGTTCCACAAATAAAAAGAAATATACTAAATACATTCCCACTTACATTTTTACGTCGTATTTAATTTCTTTTAAAAAAGCCTGTTATAAAGACTATGATAATAGGATTTCTATGTATATTAATTTTTTTTTATAAATCTTGATAAAAGTGAATTGAAACCAATGGTATAAAAAGTAAAATGGATAGCTATTAAAAAGCGGTCCCTATGTATTTTCAATATACATGCGCGCGAATTTCTTACCCCAAACTGAAAGAATCGCAGTACCATCCTGGACATGCCAAATTTGTATAAGACACTTCCAAATGTCAAAATCACCGCCAACACCGAAACATCTTGCAGTGTTTTAATTTTAAAAAATAAATAAAGAGTTTGGTTTCAATAGTTAAAATTAAATTAGGGGTTGGCAACACTGAAAGCATTTGTGTAACCACTCAGTGTTGCCAGAAACCGGAGATTTTCCTTTTTTTGAGATTTTAAATGACAAAGGAGAAAAGGGATTAACACCTTTAATTATATTTAATGTAACATGAAATCTTTAATTTTAATAGGCAAAGTTGCCTATACTTGGTAATTAGTAGCTGTATATCTTTGAGGATTTTGGCTTTTATAACCCTATTTTCTTTTTCCCCTGCTCTCCCGGCCAAGCGGAGGCGCTACTTCTATATAGGATAATGTTCTAAGACAGCAAATAAATAAATTAATGTCATATATATGTTTTTAAACATATATGCAATTTTGTTAATACAACCACTAAAAGAACAAACAAAAAAATCTTACGAAGGGAGTTTTTTTCTCCAAATACCCCAAAATAGGGAATTTTAGAACCACGCGGAGGATTTTCATCCTAACGTACCTGGCAACACTGCAGATTTGACACTCTCGATCAGCCGTTGAAAAATAATTATTATTTTTGGACCGTCTGTAAAATTTTACTGCGCACGTCAGTTTTTGTAGTGCGCGGTGCCCATGCAGGGTTTATTTTGACTTCTGATATATTAATCCATTTTTCTTTTTAAATCAGTGATCAAAACGGCCCAAGATGTCGCAAATTATGCATATTTATTGCGCTTTTCTTAACATCTTCTGGATTTTTATGTCACTGGGCATGCCCCCTTAAACAACTTCTATGTATATTATTATATATGTTTATGCAAGGAATGCCTTCTTAAACACCTTTTTATATATAGTTTCGAAAATCACACTGATCGCATTTAAACATATTGATATCTTGATCAGGATTTTTATGTCGGTGAGCGTGCCTGCTTAAACAATTTTTGTCAATAGTTTGGTAATCACAATGATCGCATTTAAATGGATTTAAACGTCGTCGCACGTGCTTATTTAGATAACTTTTACAACGAGTTTCATAATCACACTGATCGCATTTAAATATCTTAACTACTTCTGAAATATTATGTTGCAGATTATGTCTTTTTAAAAGACCTTTACTAATAGTTTGGTAATTACAATGATCGCATTTAAACAAATTAACATCTTGGGATTTTTATGTCGGCGGACGTGGTTTTGGAGATAAACTGTGTAAAAAGTTTGATAGTCACATTGATCGCATTTAAACACATCTGGATTTTTATGTCGCAAGGTATGTCTATTCAAAGCCGTTTTATGTTGAGTCTGATAATCACAATGATCGCATTTTAACATTTTAAAATATTCTGGATATTTATGTTGCAAGAAATGCTTTCTTAAAGACTTTCTATATTTAGTTTGATAATCACACTGTTCGCATTTAAACATATCAGTATCATTTTTATGTTGAAGAACGTGCGTTTCTAATATACTTTTACCAATGGTTTGGTAATCACAATAATTGCATTTAAACATATCAAGATCTTCTGGATTTTTATGTTTCAAAGAATGTCTAGTTAAATACCATTTAAATTTAGCTTGATAATCACACTGATCGCATTTAAACAAAGGAACATCTTCTGGTGGTGTGATTCGTTTATGGATGTGTGGGTTGTAAAACTTTCCATAAAAAGTTTGATAATCACAATGACAGCATTTACACCCTTGACCAGCATTCATTTGATGAGTAAGCGGCTTCTTTATACTTAGTTGTAGCATTTGTTGATTATCATATTTATTTTCCTTTTGTTTAAACAATCTTTATGTACTTCATCGCTAAAGCAAGTAACCAGCAAGCTAAAACACAAAAAGTTTAAGAAGAACAGCCTTCAAATGTGAAATTAAAACTATAAAAATTATATTTATAAATCATGAATTTTTAATAAAATGCTCTTTTTCCATTTTAAATCAAATGTCATACTGTAATACTATTACAGTAAAATATATACTATATCAGCTAAGTCAAAAGGTTCACAGTCAATGCGAGAAAAAGAGATGGTCTAACACATGTGGAATACCTACAGGTGGAGATTAAATAAATAATTCCGGAATGCAAACAAGGTAACACACCTCACAGTGCAGCGATATGTGGACAAAAATACCAAAACTAATATTTTTATAACAACTCAAATGTATAAGATGTATAATAATGTGTTAAATGTATAATAAGCAAGCCAGCAACAAATTTTCGTGACCAATTTACCAAAGTACATGAATTGTTGTGAAGGTCAGCTGCGGCACCAATGGTGGAATTATACAGGGTGCTTCAAAGAAAGATTCATACTAAACTTGTGTTTATTTTTTAATGGAACACCCTCTATATTAGTTTAGTTTTGGATTGTAGAAATAAAAATAACATAAATTTTATCAGCGGTACCTATACCAAAAATGTAAGGTTTTCAAGATATTTTGGATTTTTGAAAAATTCTTGACAAAAAAATAAAATTTTAATATAGTTAGATTGCTAAACATAACTGGTACCATTACTCCACATTTAATTTTTTAATTAAAATTACAGTGGCAGTCCAGAAATTAATATAATAGTAAATATTAAGCTACTGGACACCCTGTATAATTTTTAGTAAAAATTTAAATGAAGGTAATGGTACAGTTAATATTCTAGCAATCTAACATAATATACAAAGTCTAAGCGTAAGTAAGGTAAGATACATATATTAAAATTTTATTTTTGTCAAGAATTTTTCAAAATCCCAAATATCTTAAAAACCTTATATTTTTGGTATAGGGGTCGCTGATGGGGTCGCTGATACAAACCTACACTATTTTTACTCCTACAATCCAAAAATTAACTAATATAAAGGATGTTCCATTAAAAAAAAACACAAGTTTAATATTGATATTTTTTCTGGAGCACCCTGTACAATTCCACCATCAGAGACGCAACTGACGCTCAAAACGATTTGTGTTCAACCCTCTTGAAGCATTTTACGAGGTATAGACTGAGAGGAAATAACTGACATAATTTTGCATCTGGCTTACGGTTTAATTGTACCCTGCTCAATTAATAATAACAGCACTATTATAGTGCAATATGACTGATACGATTTTTGTCCCTATTGCTCAATTCACTGTGCATCAGTCCCACTTTGTTGTTGCTTTACTAGCCTATATACCTTTTCACTTAGCTGACCCGTTATATATTGGTGGTATGCCTTATTGTTTTGATTTATTAGAGACATTTTGCACCTCCTAAAATATCAGACGTTTTTTGGCCTCTTATGGTTATCGTTATTAAACATAACGATTACGGCAGCAGTTTTAGACAGAGATTTTGCAGCCTCTTTTAAGAAATATATCTTGCGTCTGCGCTTTCGACACATAACCTTATTTTTGCCTGTGATTCACCCATTTTAAAGTTAACGAAAACTGAGTATTTACTTTTATTCTTCATAACATATAAATTCATATTTAAATATATGCAAACACTTCTGTTGATTTCTTTTTTAAAGTAGATGCAAACAATACAGTATAAGCAAAACACAAAAAGTAAGGTTAGGTTTGGTAGTAGAATAAAAAGGAAGTCTGCCAGATTGTAAGATCTAAATTAATTAATGATTTAGAATATCCGTAAAAGTGAAAGTCCATTTTAATTTCTTAACACTATTTGATTTTTATTACTGCTATAGATTTTTCGCTAATTAGAGCCTAGGTATAAATGATATTTTAATTAATACGGCATTAAAATTTTAACCTTTAAAATAATTGATATTAAAATTTCTACAATCCGGCAACCACGCAGTTTAACAATAACGATAACGATAAGCTCTTCAGTATTCATCCATAATTAAAGGAGTCCGGTATGGTTAATAACAATAACGGATCATGTTTGCGTTACTGCGCAGTCTCAGAATAACGTTAACCACAACGGAATTGCAAAATAAGGGGTGCAAAATGTCTCTATTCTGTAACAATCCTGTGTTCCAACTTTAATGTGTATTTAATACAAAAACATTTAAATTTCAAAGGTTCTAATTTTTTTATAGTAGACATTTGAAGTTATTTTAAAAAGGGTATCTACCTGTTTTGGGATTGCTCTAGGTCTTCAGTCTTGATGTCTACTTCTTCGTTTTTTATTTTCCACTTGTCGAATGTTATTTCATCTGATTTGGTATTTTTATAGTTCATTGTGGTGTTTTCCACTTTTACATTACTCTGTGTTAGTTTACTAGAGAAATCATTGGACCTTAAAATAATAATTAAAATAATTTCATAATTTAAATACTAAAATAAAAAAATAAGTTCCTACCTGTGACATATTTTTAATATTTTAGGACTATTTTTATATAAATTTATAGTTTAGTTTTAACAACATAAATAAAGGGTATTACCAATTTGAAACTATTTAGGAAAGAAAAAGACATAGAAAAACAACTAAATTAAAATAAAACTCTGCCACACAATGGCATAATATAAAATTCAAAATAGTTTGGAAAAACTTTAAATCTTAATTTCCCTTTTTAAACTTATTTGTTAAATATTTAAGTAATTATTTTGAAGCACATAAAATTTCTTAAATAAAATTACAACTGAATCAGTATCAGAATTAGGAACAAGGTATAATTATATACATTTACTATTTTAATAACAATCAAAATATACATAGATTATAACTTACCTATTATCCATGGAAGAAGAATCTGAAATATCTTGCATGTTCATATTTCTTGAAAAGTGTTCAAATTCAGAGGCATCGTTTCCTGGTTCTAATTTTACAAATGAAAAGGTGGATGGTTTATCTTCTGTAAAATCATCTCCTATATCATCCTCCTGCTTTTTAATCGATTCTATAAATGGATGAGTATCATCTTGCTCAGACTCTTCTTTTTTAATAAATGTAAAGCCATCAAATTTTACTTCATCATCATTGTTGCCACTTTCTTCATGTAAGTGTTTCGGAACTAAATCGACTAGCCCATTTGAAATACTCGATATATGTTTATTGAGGCCGGTTTCCATTGTAAAGTTTTTAATAACTACTTACTCTTGACAAAGACAAGAAGATAGTAAAACAAATAATTAAACGTGGTTTATAAAGTAAAATACAAGAAGTGTGAACACCACAAAACAAGTATATTCTGGGCTTAAACAAAAGAAAAAAATGAATATAACACCCGAAGTGGTACAATACGATAAAAAGCTTGGATTTTAGGTTTTATCATAAAATAGTAAAAATAGGGTTAGGTGGTTGTAAATTGGGACTATATAGGCACTCCACAACCGGGACAAGAACAAAATGTAGAACCATCCGTTCAGGGATATTTAAAAGTTAATTTAAAACTTCGATCACAGCAGTGACTAGTCGAATTTTTAACTCAGTCCCGATTAATTAGATATTATTTATCTTCTGGGTTTAGCAATTACTAGCATATTATTTAAACTAAAAACTGAACAAAGTTAACTGTCGAGAATTATCAAATTTTGTTTGATATACAAGGCGAAATTTTTTTTTCCATTTTGGGAGTCTCTTCGTATTTCAGTTGTCCTGTAACTTACAAAAAAGTAAAAGCTTATTTTAGTAAATACTTTAGTAGAATTCAGCGATGTAGTTAGAATTTCTAAAAGTTTTTTTATAAGTTTAGACCCTAATATGATGCTTTAATTTTAAAATTCAATTTTGCATAGTGGGCCATGATACAGACTTTATAACCAAAGAATAAAGTTAGTCCTTTTTTTATTTTTTTAAATCTTTTTGACATCCCACAAAGGTCTATGCCTAAATACCAGAGTACCGTGGGTGTCGGGTTATTAGATGTTTAACCCATCGTTCCCCCTGTTCCGTCAACGTTGTCCAAGCACTGAAACATGCAGTTGCATTTCACAGCACCTTTTAGACAACGCGGTAGTGCCACCACGGTCGTTATTTTTAAATAACTACTACCTAAATATGTCTCCCCGCTGGGAAACGAACCGCCGACCTCTGGCTTCGAAGATCAAAGCTCTGTCCACTAGGCCACGGAAGAGACAAGTTCATAATTTGTTTATATTTTACAGCAACATCTGAGTTGTAACTATTTTACCCCGCCTAGCACCGTTCTTTACCTTTCCGTTCCTCAAGTGTGTTCACTTATTAAATAATTTAAAACTAAATATTTTGAATCAGCGTTTAAAATCAGTATACCTATATCCATTATTTTCAGAATAAACATTTAATTAAAAACGATATAAAATATGTATGAAACTGATACCTTATGAGTACCTAGAGTTTCGAATTAACGAGAGTCGACTGTATTTAAATTTAGGAGTATCAATTTCATAAATAGTTTTCTATTATTTTGTTTTTAATTGAATATTTTTATCTAAAATAATTGACATATACTGATTTTTCTAAGTTACAAGACAACTGAAATACGAGGGGACTCCCAATGTGGAAAAAAATTAATTTCGTCTTGTATGTCAAAACCGAAGAGGGACATGAACAATTCTTTAGTGTTATTTTCGTTCTCATCGTGTGATGTATGTATAAACTCAAACGAAAATTTGCACGACTCTTAAGCTTAGTTCATAAGCTTGCAGAAATGCGATTTGCGAATCGCGTAACGTGTTCTGATTGGTCAATTTCTAACGACTTTCGAATGTTTCGTTACAAATGGACCAATCAGAACACAATTCGCAAATCGCATTTCGCAAGATTATGAACTAGGCTTTTGTTTACCATTATGAATTCTTAGCAGTACTGTGATCAAAGTTTCAGATCAACTTTTGAAATGTCCCAGATCGGATGGTTCTACAATTTGTTATTGTCCCGGTTGTCGAATGCCTACATACTCCTAATTTGTGAGCTACAGCCCCACATTGATTTTGTCAAATCAAGTAACCCTCCTTTATGGAGATATCAAAACTTTTTATCCTAATATACCATTTTTATTACATTAATTTTTACCTTTTATACGTCGTCCAGTCTCCTTTTGCGTTCTTACGTTTCAGTCCAGAACATATTTGATATGTGGTGTTCACAAATCTTATATTTTACCACCTTTATTTTCAAGCTTTTATTGTATTACAAGTTTTAGTTAAGTAGTTATTAAAAACTTTACAATGGAAACCGGCTTCAACAAAGATATATTGAGTATTTCACACTTGCATGAAGAAAGTGGCAACAATGATGATGAAGTATATGGCTTTACATTTATTAAAAAGAAGAGTCTGAGCAAGATGATACTCATTCCTTTATAGAATCGATTAAAAAGCAGGAGGATGATATAGGAGATGATTTTACAGAAGATAAACCATCCACCTTTTCATTTGTAAAATTAGAACCAGGAAGCAATGCCTCTGAATTTGACCACTTTTCAAGAAATATGAACATCCAAGATATTTTAGATTCTTCCATGGATTTAAATAGGTTAGTTATGATATCTATCCACTTTGATTGTTTTTATAATAGTAAATGTATATAATTATACCTGGTTCGTAATTCTGATACTGATTTAAGTAGTTGTAATTTTGGTAATTTTTTAGAAACCTGCGGCAACTCCGACTTTGACGAAATTTGGTATACGGGGTTTTCTGAGGCGCTAATCACGAATCTAAAAGATTTTTTTGGCGAAAACGTTTCGTTCTTGAGATATTCATCATCAGACCTAACTTTTAAACTAATCCTATTTTTACAATATCCCCTCTTCTTTTGCACACAATTCTTTATTTAAAGCTAAAGTGGCACACAATATTTGATTTTCACCTTTTAAAACCGTGTTTTTTTATGTATTTTACATTATTTTTACATTAAATTGCATAGCTATACTTTGAATCATTTCAATCCCAGTGTGCCATGAAGCCCTATGTGTATGTATGGTTGCCGCATTATCAAAGAAAAGCCACGCAATTTAATGCAAAAATAATGTAAAAAACGTAGAAAAACGGGGTTTTAAAAGGTGAAAATTAAATATTGTGTGACACTTTAGCTTTAAATCAAGAATTGTGTGCAAAATGAAGGGGGAATATAGTGAAAATAACTTTGATGATGAATATCTCGAGAACAAAACGTTTCCGCCAAAAAATCTTTCAGATTCGTGATCAGCGCCCCAAAAACCCCCGTATACCAAATTTCGTTAAAATCGGAGTTGCCGCAGGTTTCTAGAAAATTACCGTAATTTTATTCAAGAAATTTTATGTGCTTCAAAATAATTAAGTAAATATTTAAAAACTATAAATTAAGATTTAAAGTTTTTCTCAACTATTTGGAATTTCATATTATGTCATTGTGTAGCAGATTTTTATTTTAATATAGTTGTTTTTTTATGTCTTTTTCTTTCCTAATTAATTTCAAATTGGTAATACCCTTTATTTATATTATCGAAGTCCTTCAGCCTTTTAATATTTAAACTATGAAATCATTTTTATTATTTTAAGATCCAATGATGTCCATGTTAAACCAACACAGAGTGATGTGAAAGTTGAAGACACATTCAAAATTGAAAAATCAGATGAAATAACATTGGACGAATGGAAAATAAAAAATGAAAAAGTAGACATCGAGACAGAAGACCTAGAACAATCCCAAAGCAGGTAGATATCCTTTTTAAAATAACTTCAAATAGCAGATACTCATTACAGTCATCAGTCTACTATAGAAAAATTGGAACCTTTGAAATTGAAATCCTAACCAATGTTTTTATAGGATTAAATACACATTAAACTTGCAACTAAAAACTATATGGCATACCACCAATATACAGTGTGGGCCAAATTAAACTTGCACATTTTTTAACTAATAATATCTTTTTATCTGTTGCGACCATCTTTTTCATTTTTAAGGGGCTAATAGGTATACACTGTGTGCAAAAAGTCCCGGAACCCCTTAATAATTCGCAAATGCGCTCATTTATCGAAAAGTCTTCCAAATAAAGTTTATAGATATATTTTAGATCTATTTTATAAAAATATGTTTACATGTACAGGGGGCATCACAACGAAGATATAGACACAAGTTACCTTTTTTAAATGGAATGGTGTATATTTTATTGAATTTTTGAATTCTCCACAAAATTTTAACATGACTTTGTGTAACATATGCTATACCTAAACTCACTAGTTTAAAAGATACAAGGGTTTAAAAAATATAATGTAAATATTATTAACTTTTAAAATATGAAAACACTTATTAATAAAAACAGAGTTGACACAAAACACTTAACCTATTTAATTAAATGTTGGAAGTGACCTCCTTGAACGGCTTTGCAATTTTCTGTTTGTTGGAATCTTCTAATTGTTCTGCTTACTGTAGACTTTGAGATTGGCGTACGCTCTGAAAAGGTTGTATTAAAAGATCTCGGGTTTCTTGGTAAGACCGCTCGCGATCCCCAAACCCTCGAATCATAAGAAGCATTATTCTCTCTTTCTCAGAAAGTGCCATGACTAGTTATTTTAAATAGTTTAACTAACAACTGCTCAATAATTACCAAACGTCACTTATACATGTCATACATACCCAAAAATGTTACTATGTAAATGTAACTAGGTAAATATTGTAACAGGTAAAAATAAAAATATCGATAAAATACTTTTTAAACCCTTGTATCTTTTAAACTAGTTAGTTTAGGTATAGCATATGTTACACAAAGTCATGTTAAAATTTTGTGGAGAATTCAAAAATCCAATAACATATACACCATTCCATTTAAAAAAAGGTAACTTGTGTCTATATCTTCGTTGTGATGCCCTCTGTACATGTAAACATATTTTTTTAAAAATAGATCTAAAATATATATCTATAAACTTTATTTGGTAGACTTTTCGATAAATGAGCGCATTTGCGAATTATTAAGGGGTTCCTGGGACTTTTTGCACACAGTGTATATGTTTTTGTAACACTTTTGGTAATTGTAGCCTAGAGAAAACATATCTACCTATTAGCCCCCCAAAAATGAAAAGATAGGCGCAACAGATAAAAAGTTATTATTAGTTAAAAATTGGCAAGTTTAATTTGGCCCATCCTGTATACCGGTTCATCTAAGTAAAAGGTATATAGGCTTGTAAAGTAACAACAAAGTGGGACAGATACACAGTGCTTTAAGCGATAGGGACAAAAGTTTATCAGTATTATTGAACTAAAATAGTGCTGTTATTAATAATAATTATGTAGAGTACAATGATCTGCTAATACAGAAAGCAATACTGTAGTATTTTGATACATTTAACACATTATTACACATCTTACACATTTAAGTTGTTTTGAAAATATTAATTTTGGCATTTTTGTCCACAAATCGATGAACTGTGCGGTATGTTATCTTGTTTACATTCCCGAATTATTTATTTAATCTTTACCTGTTGGTATTCTACAGTTGTTGTCTCTTTTCGACACATTGGGTGTAAACTTTTTGACTTAGCTGATATGGTACAAGGAAATAAACTTTCTAATAAGGAGTGCTCGATCCCATTTGGGCCTATGTTAGGTAAATTTTGTGACATAATTTTTTCCCAAATTCTTTGTTTACAATCGTACTGAAAGCTTTTGGTGTTATTTTTTGCTTTTTAGTCATTGGACTTTTACATATGTTTAGTTTTTACTATTAAATTAAATAAACTCACTAAAATCAGTGCTAGGGCCTGTTCTGTTTATCATATATATAAATGATTTGATGACTAGTGTCCCTGGTGCTGATCTGGTATTTTATGCTGATGATACAACTCTGGCTAATGTTAGTAAAGACCTGACGGAACTACAGAATGTTATGTTAGAGACACAGTCGAACGCCTCAAAATGGTTTGCCACTAACCACCTATGTCTAAATGATGCCAAAACGGAGAAAATAATATTTACACAGAAACAGCTTCCTCACGAGCAGCTCTTCCGTTAAGTTTCTGGGTATAATCATGGACCAGAAACTTCTGTGGGATGGACATGTTGAGTTTATATCGGGCAAGTTGTCGAAAAATCTCTATTTTCTGAGAAATCTGAAACCTATTTCTAATAAAGGCATTTATATGAAAGCATATTTTGGCCTATTCCATTCAGTTATGTCCTATGGGATTCTTGCTTGGGGCCACTCTCCACAAGCACAAAAATATTTGGTTTACAAAGAAAGGCAGTACGCATTATGGCTGGTCTCCAGTTTCGTGTGGATGTGAGGCAGACATTTGTGGAACTCAAAATCATAACCTTTCCATCTTTGTTTATTTACAAAAGTCTTCTATGGATCTGGCAAAACTTAAAGCAGTTTAGAACTCACAATAACTTCTACAACTACAATACTCGGTGTGTACATTACATATTGCCAAAGTTTAAAAGATTGAATAAGAGTAGATGTTCATTTAACTATTATAGTCCTAAATTCTACAATAAATTGCCTGAAGCTTGGAAGAGCCTGCCTCAAAGGACCTTTCAAACGAGAATAAAGACATTTTTAATTAAGAACTCTTTTTACTCATTGGAAGAGTTTATGAATGTAATTATAGTGGATGACACTTAAATATTATTAAAAAATAGCTTTTACATTTAGGGGTTTCAAACAATATATGGACATAGGCAACCTTGCTACTAGTTTTTAGAAATAATAGTTTTTTAATACCTGTTGGTCAAATTTTATATTTACTTTTATTTTTATGTTTTCGTTTCTTGGCGGTATGTTTTATTTTTTTAAATTTATTATTTATGACTTTTAGTAAGTTTTATTTAGTTTTTTGAAGTCGGTTTAATTTTTTTTTAATTTAAAGTTTTTATTATAGTTTTGATTTTACTTTGGAAGACTGCTCTTCTGAAACTTTTTGTGTTCTAGGATGTTGGTCACTTTGTTTGGCAATGAAACAAATGAAGATTGTTTAAACAAAAACGAAAATAAATATAATCAAGAAATTCAACAACCAAGTATAAAGATGCACGTCCTTACACGTAACAAACCAGAAGATGTCCGTTTGTTTAAATGCGATGATTGTGATTTTCAAACTAAATATAAAAGGTCTTTATTAAAACATTCCTATAAAACACATAAAAAACAACATAAAAATTCAGATCTTAATATATTTAAATGCGATCATTGTGATTACGAAACTTTTGAAAAAATAGCATAGAAAGGCACGTTCTTCTACATAAAAATGTGAGCGATATTGATATGTTTAAATGCGATCAGTGTGATTATCAAACTATATATAAAATGTCTTTAAAAAAGCATTCCTTGCAACATAAAAATCCAGAAGATGTTATTATGTATAAATGCGATCAATGTGATTACCAGACTAATGATAAAACTTACATAAAAAGGCACGGCATTCGACATAAAAATGTGGATGATATTGATATGTTTAAATGCGATCAGTGTAATTTTCAAAGTAAATATAAGAGGTGTTTTAAAAGGCATGCTTTACGACATGAAATTCTCGAAGATGTTAATATGTTTAATTGCAATCATTGTGATTATCAGAGTATTGATAAAAGTAGCTTAAAAACACACGTTCTTCAACATAAAAATGTGGAGGATATTAGTATGTTTAAATGCGATCAGTGTGATTATCAAACTAAATATAAAAAGTTTTTAAGTAAGCATTCCTTGCAACATAAAAATCCAGAAGATGTTAATATTTTAAAATGCGATCATTGTGATTACCAAACTAATGATAAAGCTTATTTAAAATCACACGTCATTCGCCATAAAAGTTTGGAAGACCTTGATTTCAAATGCGATAATTGTGATTATCAGACTAAATATAAAAGGTCTTTAAATAGACATGCCTTGCGACATAAAAATCCAGAAGATGTTAACGTGTTTAAATGCGATCAGTGTGACTATCAAACTCTTGACACTAGTAATTTCAAATCACACGTTCGCCGACATAAAAATTTCCCAGATGCCAATATGTTTAAATGCGATCATTGTAATTACCGAACTATCAGCAAAATTCTTTTAAAAAGGCATGTTTTAACACATAATATTTCAGAATTAGTTGAGATGTTTAAATGCGATCAATGTGATTATAAAACTCGTTATAAAAGTAATTTAAATAAGCACGTGCCCCGACATAAAAACTCCTTAAATGTTTATGTATTTAAATGCGATCAGTGTTTGTATCAAACTCTTGACACAAGGAAGTTCAAATCACACGTCCGTCGACATCAAAATTTTCAAGGTGCCACTTTGTTTAAATGCGATCATTGTGATTTCCAAACTATTAGCAAAATTCTTTTAAAAAGACATGCTCTGCAACATAATATTTCAAAAGTAGTTAAGATGTTCAAATGCGAAAAGTGTGATTATGAAACATGTTACAAAAGTATCTTTAAAGAAGCATATAAACATTCGACATAAAAATTCAGAAGATGTCAATATGCTTAAATGCGATCAGTGTGATTTTCAAACTAAATATAAAAGTTCTTTACAAGGGCATGCCCAGCGACATAAAAATCCCGAAGATGTTAAGATGTTTAAATGCGACCATTGTGATTATAAAACTCCTTGGAAAAACTCAATAATTTTCCATAATTTTCGACATGTTGGACCGTTTTAATCCACTTAAGACATTTTTAAAAAGTGATCATGGGTTAACCCGATCCATGAAAACCCGTTTAAAAAGAGGATCAGCCAATCACTACCCATATTCATAAATTGATTGGATCCCTAACCCAGGCTATGACCCAGGTGAAAGCCAGGGTTAGTCAGTTTAAACAGAATAAAAGAGAAAAAAGTATAAAAACAATAATTTGATATTTATTATTTACAGCTTAAATATTGTTAAAAACTTTTAAAATAACTGCACGGCCAGGAACAAAGCAAAAGGCATAGAAAGTCCTAAGATTGTTCATACATTTAAATGTAATCGGGGTTATTATCAAAGTCTGATTACCGGCTTTTCAAAAGGCAATAAATACAACATAAAAATGTGAGTGACAATGTATTTAGTATATTCCTTTTTATTTGTAGAACTGTTCTTGATTTTTTCTTGTGTGTATAGACTGTATAGATAATGAAATCGACCAAGTTAGAAATTGAAATTATTATATTTTTATGCTCATAGAAAAAATATAGTATGCAACCCATGCATAGTGTCTTTTTTTACTTATGGGATTGCCAAACTAGCCTCTCGGCTCTTGCTGTCAAACTTAATACACTTATTTTATAAATTACTATCTAGTATTGTAATTTTTGTATTTAATAAATAAAGAATTTTAGTAGCTTCTAAAATGTTTTTTTTTTATTAGTTCCAGTTAGCTTGCTTCACTTTAGGTCCAGTTTTACGTTTGCAACTTAAGTCATGGTTCAGTAGAACCCTACGGGTACATGAACCTTTCCATTTAAAATATATTGCTTTCATTTTTGGCATTTACTTGACAGCAATATACAGGGTGGACCACCATATTCGACACGGTCTTTAGCTTGATAACCATGGGGTTTTTAAAAAAATAAATACTGAAACATATACAGGTCGGATAAGGCCAGAGTAAAAATTATTTTACTCTATACAGGATGTCTCAAAAAGTGTGACGTATCAAAGTTATATTTTTTAAATGGAACACCCCATATTTTATGACGGTTTTAGATTCTACATAAAAAAATAATTTATGTTTGTTAATAGTACCAAGTGTCTAATTTTATTCGTTTTTGTGATATTTGAATGTTTTTCAAAATGCAGGGGTGCAATTAAATTAATTTTATTTGAACAATATAAACTCCTTAAACTTTAAAATTTGTTACAAGATTAGGAAAAGTCTGCCTTATCATACGTAGGTCATATCGAGATCATAGATTATACAGGGTGATCAAAAAATAATTTCAATTTTTAGAAAGTCTTTTGTCTCCCCGTGGCCTAGTGGACAGAGCTTTGATCTTCGAAGCCAGAGGTCGGCGGTTCGATTCCCAGCGGGGGAGACATATTTAGGTAGTAGTTATTTAAAAATAACGACCGTGGTGGCACTACCGCGTTGTCTAAAAAGGTGATGTGAAATGCAACTGCATGTTTCAGTGCTTGGACAACGTTGACGGAACAGGGGGAACGATGGGTTAAACATCTAATAACCCGACACCCACGGTACTCTGGTATTTAGGCATAGACCTTCGTGGGATGTCAAAAGATAAAAAAGTCAAATAGCAATATCTCTCTTATTTTAAATGGAATGCCCTGTATTTTTTTACACCACATGATAACAAACCAAATGCTCTTTCAAATGATGTATAGGTTGCCTATGCCTATCTTTTATACTTTTAAGTAAATTCCGTTTTAACATATTTTTATTCCAAATGTCTATTTAAATGTAAATAGGCTGTGATATATCTATGCCTATTTACTAAGCCGTTATTGCAAAATGTAAATTTGTTGGAAAAAAGCACAAAATTAAAAGATTTTGTATTATCTGCCACTATTTTTAATATTCACAGAAAAAAATTCATTAGTCGCTTATAATGCTACTTCCATTAACACTTATTTGAGCTGAATGTGGTAATGATAAAACTTGTGTTTTTAAACAATCCTAATAACGCCTCTGGTCACTTATAACGACATTCTGTGACCTATAACTCGTTTCTTCCATTATCCATAATCACTGTGTCAAATTTTTTAAAGCAACTATTAAGGTTATCAGATGGTTTCTCCTGGAATATTTTTTAGGATTAACTCTAGACTAAAGTAAACCATTTTTTCACATCCTACCAGTATTATATTATCTTGTTGTTGTAGAAGAAGGGTTTTTATTTAAAATCATCGAAATTTCTTTTGAACTGACTAAAATACTAGTAATCAATAAATGGTCGTTGTTATTTTCTTAAGAAAATATTAATGGCTGCTATGTCACAGCCAACTTTAATTTAAATAAACATTTGGACTAAAAATTTGTAAAAGCAGATTTTACTAAAAAATCACAAAAGATAGGTATAGGCAACCTATACACCTTTTGAAAGAGTATTTTATTTGTCAGCATGTGACGTAAAAAATACAGGGTGTCCATTTAAAATGAGAGAGATATGGCTATTTGATTTTCCTGAAAAATTGAAATTATTTATTGATCACCCTGTACAATATTTGATCTTGATTTGACCTACGTATGATATGGCAGACTTTTTCTAATCTTGTTACACATTTTAAAGTTTAAAGTGTAAAAAGTGTTAAAGTAAAATCAATTTAATTTTACCTCTGCATTTTTCAAAAAATCAAATATCACAAAAACGAATAAAATTAGACACTTAGTACTATAAACAAACTTGAGTTATTTTTTAAAGTAGAATCTAAAACCGTCATAAAATATAGGTGGTTCCATTTAAAAAATATAACTTTGATACGTCACACTTTTTTGAGACACCCTGTATAGATTAAAATAATTTTATACTGTGGTCTTATCCGACCTGTATGTTCTAGTATTTAATTTTTTTTTAAAACCCCATGGTTATCCATCTACAGACCGTGTCGAATATTGTGGGCCACCCAGTATTATTAATGAGCAGGATCAAATGTCAGTTGAGCTCAACTAGACTACAGCTTAAAATGCTATTATTTAACTCGAAAACTCCAACTTTAAATTTTAAAAATTTATTATTTGGTTTTCTTCCCCGCCAATTTTGGACTATACCTTATCCACGAACCATATGCAAAAAGTGTAAACAGTGAATAACGCGATTTCTGTATGTCTATTGGTTGAAAGGCAATAAAACATTAAAGCCTTGCCATCCAGAGCCGGCATTGAAGTTTCGATTTGAAAATAATTGAATACAATTGCTTAGAATAAATCAAAGTTATTAAATTAAATTGCTTAAATTAATCCACTATGTACTAAAGTACACCTAGACTTAGATGTTGTAGTGGAAAGAAAGATCATATTTTAATTTAGAAAGTATATATTTTTTAAACCAATGTAATTCCTTAGTGCGCCCCTGCCTATTTTAGCGTACACGTGGATTTATTTTCTCTGTTTTTGTAACTTGCACGAAGTATAGTATCAGAGGGGCTTTCCAGTGACGCAAATAGAGCGCTCCCGAGTAGCTCAGGAGCATTTCGTTCTCACTTTATGGCGTTCCAGTGACGGAAAGTGTTATGCACCTGAGCTACTCCGTTTTTGTTTCCCTGCCCTCATGCACCAACCCCTCTTTGGTTTTTGTGCTTCAAACGTGTTTTTTATGGTTAATGATGGATTTTTTAAAATTATTTATTTAAAAATGGCATTAATATTAAAAGAGATTATTATTATAAAGCCAAGAAAGGTTAAAAACAACGAAATTTTAAAATTTCTTAAAGTATTCTCTTTCCTTGTCAAGGATGTGTTCCAGTGACTAACTTTTTAGAGCAGTTCAAGAGCTTCAAGCCCTGGAGCGTGACGCACAAAAATTTTCGTCACTGGAAAGACCCTCAGAGTGGCTTTCCAGTGACGCAAATAGAGCGCTCCCGAGTAGCTCAGGAGCATTTTGTTCTACTTTATGGCGTTCCAGTGACGGAAAGTGAGCTACTCCGTTTTCTTTCCCTTGCCCCTCATGCACCAACCCTCTTTTGGTTTTTGTGCTTCAAACGTGTTTTTTTATGGTTAAGGATGGATTTTTTAAAATTATTTATTTAAAATGGAATTAGATATTAAAAAGAGATTATTATTATAAAGCCAAGAAAGGTTAAAAACAACGAAATTTTAAAATTTCTTAAAGTATCTCTCTTTCCTTGTCTAAAGATGCGTTCCAGTGACTAACTTTTTAGAGCAGTTCAAGAGCTTCAAGCCCTGAAGCGTGACGCACAAAAATTATCGTCACTGGAAAGCAACCCTGGTCAGTAAAACGGTCTGTTTTACCGACCTTGAGGATTATTTCGGCATGCTTGTTACAATACGTGTTTAGTGAAGTAAACATACAGGGTTGCCAAAGAGGACCAAAAACTTTACTTTATTTTTCTCATAAAATTAATCACACGCAGGCGCCTAATAGATGACTGATTTTTACACAAAAACGTTATTTTACATAATACAATTGAAAATCGCTATAAAGCTAATTTTCGCCAAAAATGTCAGTTAACTGGTTTCTGAAATAAACGATTCAATTAAAACTTAGTTTGAAATTTTGTTTATTTACAAGAAAAACTTTTTTAAAATATTTATTTTCTAATAATAATGGTGTAAATTTACGTTTGTACATTAGAGCATTGTAAATTGCTCTCGTTTCGATAACAGTTAATTTTAAAAGTTTATTTAAAATATCCTATACCATTAATAATTATTACATTATTAGTATTACACTAATGTATACGTACAAATTTATATTTTCACTATCTTTGCAGAAAAAAGCATAAAAAACAGTTTCTTTTGTAAATAAAAAATTGCAAATTTAAAAGTAATTGGTAATTTTAAAAATCTTTTCTTAATAAAAATTTTCGATTTCAGCAAAAATACAGGTACTTTACTTTTAAGCAAAGATTACATTTTAGGGCATCGTTGATGCCTAACACAACCTAATATCTAATGTTGTATTATAGGCTTTAAACCATGCAGAATTTTTATAAAGAATAACTTTTTCGTAAAATTAATAATAAAAAAGTTTCCCATATGACGCCAACTTACGTAGACATGATACTACAAGAATTTCGGACTTCCATTGTCTTTATTTTACGTTTTACACTTGAAAACGGACAGAGATAGGACTGGCCGAAACGATGTGTGAATAGTTAAAATAAAGACAATCGAAGTCCGAAAATAATGTAGTATCATTCATTAAGAATCATTGTCTGCCACATTCAAACTTACGTAGACATACTGTATAAAATCGCCATCGGATTACCTAAGACAGTAACATCTTCATGTACTACATATCATCCAATGTTTCTGTTTCTTTTTAACAGCGGCTTAGAATTGTCGAATGTATGCCGCCGATGAGTTCGAATTAGAGCGTCGCAAAGTCGATCGATGAGAAAAGGTCACGACATTCGCCATATTAGCTAGCGCGGCTGTGACGTCAAGTCGGGCCATTTTCGGCCATGTTTGATTTTAGGCAGATCAGTGGCGTAGAATTAAGGAGAAAACAAAAAGAACTGTATGTTGTAAACAAAATTTATTGAATTATTTTAATAGGCATAACCTAAAACAAAAACATAAATATGGTTTAAATATTGAAAATTAAAAATTATCAAAGCGACGACAGGACGATGAGGTACCTGGCAGAGCAAAACATTTTCCATGGTTCCGTAAGTCAAAAACCATTTTAAAAACTTTGTATACAGGGTGTCCGCTAATGAATGGTACACAGAAAAACCACAGATTCCTTAAGCCAAAATATCAATTAATAGGTTTTTGGTTGATTGCGGTTTATATCTAAAAAGGGAAAACCGTTCATTTTGTAAAATCGGATATTGATTGACAGATTATACAGGGTGGTTCATTTAACCTTAGACAGGCAAATAACCAGAAAACGGCGCATTTTAGAAGAAAATGTTTCTAGTAAGAATTGTTTGAAATAAAGGGGCAAATTTAATGGTATTATTAGTTTGTGACCTTGACTAAAATTTTAAGGTCATATTCATATCAACTTTGTTTTTCAAAAGGGAACTCCAATTTTTTTATTTAGAATCTTAATCTACATACAAAAATGAGCAACTTTCATATAAAACTTTGTTAAATTCGATTTCAATTTTAAAAGATATGTAACAAAATACACTTTAAGAACCCATTTTTTAATATAGAACAAAAAATATTTATTATTATTAAAGTGTATTTTTTAACATTATTAAACATTTTTAAATATGCTGGTTGAAAATAGTCATATATAAACCAGTCGTTTAAATTATCACTTAACACCACAGCTCATGGGCAAATCCGTAATCAACGCAAAAACGATTAATACAGAGTAATTACTTTCCGATTTTCTGTTAACTGTGGTTTAGAAAAGCCTTTTTCGGTTTAGAGAACCGTTTTCGGTTTTCGGTTTTAAAGACCGTTTTCGGTTTTTGGTTTTAAAACCGATTTCGGTGTATCGGTTTTGAAATCCGTTTTCGGTTTTAAAAACCGGTTTTTAATACCGGTTTTTAAATATTCGGTTTACCGGTTTTAACCGAAACCGTTTTTTTTTTAAACCGGTTAACCGGTTTTGTTTTTTCCGGTTTTTGTCAGCCCTACCCTGTATAATTAAATAAATCTTAAAATAATACTTACTAAACATTCCATAGGTAAATATATGTTTTAGTCATAATAAAGATGAAAATCGTTTTAATAAAAGTAAAAATTAAAGTCATTAGAGACAAAAAGCAGTATAAAAATCATTAAGTATCCCTATGCGCATCGATACGCTAGTTCCAATCTGTTACGTTAAACTTGTCAATACGGCACACGTATTCGTATCGCTATCGGTAACGTATCCCGACTTTGGTACGTCAAAGTTAGAAAAGAAGAAGATTTATAACGATACAATTTGATTGATTGATTGATAAGTAAGTTAAAAGCTAAAAGTTATAAACATTGAATCCAAAATTGCATCCATCGTTAAATTAACACGTGATAAAGAGCAGTTGAACCACAGTAAAATCAAGAAAAAACTGTTAGCAGTCGGTTTGACACCTGTTAGGTTATGATACAAACCCTAAACAGCATTGGTTTAAGTGGCAGTGGCATAGCGTAGGCAAAGTTGAATCAGCGAGGGGCCCTTTGGTCGAAAAGATAGCAAGAAAAGTTGAGGACCAAAAATGGGCCCAAATGTTTAAATACAGATTACTATTATTTTTTTAATACCTAAAAAATACTGTTGTAGGCAAACATGTTCCTACAATCGTTGATGAGCAAAAAAGAACCTGCACAGAGACAACAATGAGACGAGTAACTGGTCCTAACAATTTGTCCATTGTATTTATCTCTTTCTGGTTTAACGCAAGTTCCAATAAATATGTCTTTGTCTTTCATCATGGCAGACTATCGTAGATGGAGCAATCATCGCTTTGCCCTGGTTGCCAAGTTGTTTACAATTTCTGCACTTAAACTTTAATGTCCTTTTTTGGCTCGCATCTGATTAAGAGAAAGAAAATATACCATGAATCGAATATTTTTAACTTGACAACGTTGCCGCAGCCAGTCACGCCGAAATGTTATTCGATATTTGTGTTTGATATTTTTCAATGACCAATTTGTTTGGACAGTTTGTTTACATTTTCTGTGATTTATTGTGTGTTTTGTGGTTTTTTACCTTTAATTGGACTTTGAATATTGACTTTTATTAGTGATCAGAGTGTATATATTAAATTTGTGCTTTTCAACAGATAATTTAAGGTAATATTGATATGGAGATCTGTAAGAAAAATCTTTATAAAAACCAAATAAATGACATTTTTAATTAGGTGTGTGTAATTATTGAACTAAACCCCAATATTTTATATTAATAGGAAACGAAAACAAGTACCTAACATTAAGGGCAAAAATAGCACAGCTATATAGTTTGAATTCGGCGGGCAAACGATAATGTCGACTCACGCGCCATCTGCGTTTACCTTCCTTGAAGACAGACAAGGAAGGCCCAGCAGCTATCTCTCTCGGATAATTTATTTACATTTAGTTGCTCGTCTGATTCTTGTCTCTGACCTGAAATAAAAAATACCCTAGTGAAAAAAATAAGTTTTTAGTTTTAAAATCCAACGATAGTAAAACTGTTGTGTGTACCAGGCAAACCAATTTTTTTGTTTGGTCTACAAACTTGCGAATTTTTTTTTAACTTAACCAATAGGTATATGGATCGAAGAACTTGTGCACTCAGATTTAATTTGCTTTTTTTATCCATACCACCACTTCTCGCCGAGATTTCGAAGTTTGAATATCAAAGAATATTTTTGTCTTTGACCATCAACCGCTAATTGCACAAGAAAAGTAAGCAAGGTTTTGAAATCTTGAATAAACTCCCCACAAAAACACAGCTACGGTTTAAAAAAAATGATTTTTTTTAATGACTTCAAAAAATTTTTTAAAGTTTATTATGCATTTTTTCTAATAAAACTATTTAAATTTTTGGGAAAAAATGGAGTTATTAGAAAAAGTAAAAAACTGAAAATTAAAAAAATAATTTTCAATAAAAATGCATTAAAAACTTTAACACTTTTTTGCATTTTGTTAAAGATTATGATCATTTAAAGTCAAAATCGTGATCCTTTAATAATTTTTTCACAAAATTGATCAAATAAAATAAAAGAACTACACCATTAATTAAATCAAAACTTTGTGGGATTCTTGTTCTTGGTTTTCTCGATATTTTCAATTAAATGATGGATTATCACAAAAGTCACCAGAAGCCCTTTTTTTCTTGACTTTACAAATTAATGTAAAGAGTAAAAAAACCATTGTCGATTTTTGTGGAGGATTTATTCGAATTTTCAAAACTCTATTGAGAAAGAGAGATGTATTTATTAAAAACACATCAATGGTTAAAGACAAAACTATACTTTTTTAATCAAAGTGAGAATTAGTCCATTGGTAACTAGCAGACCTCAAACAAAAATAAAATTGCCATTTCATTTAATCAATGGTTTATTTATTTACTAAACTTAGGGGTAAAAGTATACAGAGTTTTGTTGTCAAGTAGTAGGCCATTCTTGGAAACTTACAGCTAGATTTTTACAATACAATTTTTAAAATGTAGTTATTATACAGTGTGTGTACGTAAGTTGGCGTCATATAGATTTTTTTATTATTATTAAGTTCTGAATAATTTAAAACCTAAAATACAATCATCAGAAAATATCAAATTGTGTTAGTCATCTACGAGGTTTGGCCAAAATATAAGGTCCATAAATGATAAGAAGTACTTAATAAATTACATAGAGTAATGTGTAATTTAATTGATGGCTTAAAATACAGGGTATGATTCCTTAGCTTATTTTGGGAAAAAAGTTTACATGAACATATGTCCTAAACGTCTTAACTTTTTAGATACAGCGTGTTAAAATTTTCAAAAACCAAAAAATTTCGAAAACATTTATTTTAGTAAAAACTGTTATAGTGGATATAAACCTTATTTAAATAGGTATTTATTATTTTTGTTACATAGTTGCTAATTAAAAATTATAAAACCTAATTTTTCTGTCCCTAGTCTATATTTCTTGGCCTTAGTAATGTTTGTGAAGAAAAATCCCCATTTATTTACTGTAAACTCCGATTTTTATTCCAACTCAATGACAATTGTCACCAGAGGCCGGAGTGATCTTAGTATTCCTTCTCATAATTCAACGTTCTTTGAGAGAGGACCTTATTACCGTGCTGTCAAGGCTTATAAATCCTTGCCACCTACCTTGTGCGAAATAGAGAACAAGGATAAATTTCGAAGGGCTGTGATACAGTTCTTGCAGGATAAGTGTTTTTACTCTTTTAATTTTGATTATTGATCATAGACTGTTAAACTGTTACTACATATTTTAATTGTGATGTCTGTTAATGATTTTATCACCACCTGTATTTTTGTATCATTTTAACTGTTTTTAACTATTTAACTAAATTTCTTAATTATTGATCATAATCTGTTCAACTATTACTAGATATTTTAATTGTGATGTCTGTTAATGATTTTATCACCACCTGTATTTTTGTTTTATTTTGATTGTTTTGAAACAACAAATGAACAAATGAAATGATTTTAAATGAATGTAAATTTAAACTATTTTTTATTTATTCTGTAGTGACGTTTCTTTATCGTTGTAACAATGATTTGTGGAAATAAAGGATATTATTATTATTATTATTATAAAAGAAAAGATGAGAGAGATGCTTCTTTTATGATCTAAAAATATGCAATTAAGTGTTTTTTTTCTCTTAAACCAAACAAGATACGGAAAAAATTATGAGATATAAAAGCAGTATTTTTATTTGCTTAATCTAAAAATAGCACAAGAATTTTACACACATTTATACAGTCACGCCACTGACTGTTTTTTAGTTGGAAATATTCCTTCAGTTGCCTCTTGAGACGCCACTGGACTTATTAAATGTTATTAAGTTAGTGATAAATTACCCCCTTAATGTCATAAATAATATTGCTAAATTAAAACAAAATTAAGTAAAGAGTAGTTAGAATATTTAAAAAATATTTTTTTATTTTTAACACTCTGTATCTTAAAAGTTAAGAGGTTTAGGAGATATGTTTAAATAAACTTTTCTTCCTAAACTAAACTAAGAAATCATACCCTGTATTTTTAGCCATCAATTAAATTACACCCTGTATAAACCACTGGCGACTCGCGATTTTTTTTTTTCAAGGGGCTCATGGCAACCAAATTGCATGCATTATACATATGTTTTTGATAGGTATATTCACACATCATAGTCCAATTGGCGTAATTTACAAAAACTTAACTTTTTAGTTGAGCGAAAAAGCTTATTATCAAATTTAAAATATTTTGTTCCTATATAAAATACACTTCTTCATTTACTTTTGGTTAAGTCATTTGGTCAGGTGTTGTATAACTTATAATAGAGTTAAATTCATTTTTTGGATATAGAAGTCAACTAAATTCGAAAAACGAATTTAACTCTAGTTTAGTAAGTTTGAGGATTTTTCCATTTCACCTCTGAGGTGTTGATATGTTTTATGAGTTAAATATTTTGTAATTTTCTAGATATGCCTATCGTCGGGCATGCGTTTTTAAACATCCCTTATCAGGAGTTTGATAGTCACTCTGATTGCATTTAAACATATGGACATTTTTTGGATTTTTATGGAGCAGGGCTTGCACGTTTGAATGTCCTTTTTGCACAGTTTGATAGGCACACTGATTGCACTTAAACATACAGCAATTTGAGGCGTTCAACCAATTATAACCGCGGTAATAATTGGTGACAACTTTGACGTATAATACATTGTTTAAACGTCAACATATTTGGGAATATTTTGCCCAAAAATTAAGCCTTTTCAAATGAAATTAAAAAAAACTTTGATAGTTGTATTAATTTTATTTAATCATTATAACATCTTAGGGATTTTTATGCTGAAAAACATGCCTTTTTAAATTACTTTTGTCATTACTTTCATAATCACACTGATCGCATTTAAACATTTTAACATGATCTGGATTGATATGTCTCAAGGCATGCTTTTTTAAAGCATATTTATAGGGACTTTGATAATCACAATTATCGCATGCAAACTTCTTAACATCTTCTGGATTTTTATGTCGCAAAGCATGCGTTTTAAGGTAATCTTTATAACGAGTTTGATAATCACATTGATCGCATTTAAACATCCTAACATCGTCTGGATTTTCATGTTGTATGGCATGCTTTTTTATGTGATCTTTATAACGGGTTTGATAATCACACTGATCGCATTTATAGATATTAATATCTTGGGGATTTTTATGTCTAAGGATGTGTCTGTTTACACTACTTTTGTCAATAGTTTGATAATCGCAATGATCGCATTTAAACAAATTGACATCCTCGAGATTATTATTATGTCGGCGCATGTGTCTTTTTAAATTGTTGCTATAAAGAGATTTATAATCACAATGACTGCATTGAAGCCGCTTCTTTATACTTCGTTCTTGCGTTTTTTGATCATCACATGGACTTTTATTTTTGTTTAACTGATCTTCATGTATTTCATCACCAAAACAAGTAACCAACATGCTAGAACACAAAAAAGTTTAAGCATAGCAGAATTTGAAATTAAAAATAAAAATATAAACATTAAATTATGAACTATGAATTTCTAATAGAATACTAATAAATTTAAGTAATGAAAAACTTTATGTAAAAGTAGTAATAATAATAGTAGATATAGTAATAATATTAGGGTAATAAACGATAATAATTCAATTTTCCGGTATCTTTTGCTGCCTTGTCAAAGTAAGGTCACACTTTAAATAAGTAATTATCGTAAAGGAATTGAAAGTTGTTGAAAAAATGGCACGTTTAATTGAAAAGCAATGTAGAGAGATTTTGATGACGATAGATTAAAAATAACTAACCTGTTTAAATCTACGGCAGAAGAATCTAAAATATTTTGCATGTTCATATTTTCTGAAAAATTTTCATATTCAAAAGCATGGCTTTCTGGTTCTAATTTTACAATTGAAAGAGTGGAAGGTTTATCTTCTGTAAAAGCATCTCCTAGATCATCCTTCTCTTTTTTAATTGTTTCCATGAAGAGATAATTATCATCTTTCTCAAACTCTTCTTTTTTAATAGATATAAATTCAGAAATTTTTACTTTCTCATCATTGTTGCCATTTTCTTCATGTAAGTGTTGTGGCAGTAAATCAACCAGCTCTTTGAAATACTTGATATATCTTTGCAAGTCCCGGATTCCATTGCAAAAAATAACTAACTACCCTTGACGAAGACTTGTAGACAAACACAAAAATAAAGGAGTTTTATGCAGTAAAACTTATGATTTGTAAATACCCCAAAACAAGTATTTTCTAGACTGAGAGTTAAGAATAAAAACAAAAACAAAACGACATACAATATGTAAAAACTAAGTACAACACAACATACTCAAAGTTGAAGAATAAGAAGTTTTGCATTTAATCATAAACTAAGGTTAGTTGTTTGTAAATTAGGACTACATAGGTTTTCGATAATCGGGACAATAACAAAGCATGTAATAATTCGAATAGGGCTATTTCAAAAAGTCAATGTGAAAATTCAGTCACGCTGGTGAGAGAAAGTTCACATCAGGGTTGCTTTCCAGCGACGAAAATTTTTGTGCTTCACGCTCCAGGGCTTGAAGCTCTTGAACTGTTCTAAAAGTTAGTCACTGGAACGCATCCTTAGACAAGGAAAGAGAGATACTTTACGAAATTTTAATATTTCGTCGTTTTTAACCTTTCTTGGCTTTAAATAATAATCTCTTTTTAATATCTAATTCCATTTTAAAAAATCCATCCTTAACCATAAAAAACACGTTTGAAGCACAAAAACCAAAAGAGGGGTTGGTGCATGAGGGGCAAGGGGAAAGAAAAACGGAGTAGCTCAGGTGCATAACACTTTCCGTCACTGGAACGCCATAAAGTAGAACGAAATGCTCCTGAGCTACTCGGGAGCGCTCTATTTGCGTCACTGGAAAAAAAAGGCGGAGCGGAGGCGTAGCGTAAAAAGATTCTGGTTTCTTATTGGTAACGTAAAAGAATCTCTTTCCGCTACGCTGTTTTTCTTCTGGTGAGGACTCTCTCTGGCTAGTTTAATTATTAGCTTTGCTTGGCAACGGGTAAAGTATAGTGTGGTGTATGTAGGGTAGTACTAAAAATTGGAAATAAATTAAAAAACAGTTAAAACTGGTTCCTATGCCAAACGCGTATAACTGAGTAATGGTATATTTATAAACAAATAAATTTAATTTCTACATATTAATGTTTTTTTGTTCTTAATGCTTGTTTGTACAAGTGGACCAGACTCTCTCTAGAAGAATCAGCGTTTTAATAAACTGTATCTAACATCACGACCTTGAAAATAGTGTAGTTCAGTTAAAACTGAAGTAATCTTAACATTTATTATATTATGCAGGACAGAATAGTTCTTCATAGTATATAAAAAGATTTAATTTTCTTAAAATGTTTAATAAACTTTTTTATTCTGGAGAAAAGCCAAATATTATTTTGTTTAATAATAGTGATTATAAAAGTCATTTAAAAAATAGTTTTAAGTACTACAGGTTTACCTTTACAATCTATACTAATAATATAAAGAGGTAAAGTTTGTAACTTTGTTTGTTTATAGCCGCTAATTTTCGGAAATACTGAACCGATTATGAAAATTCTTTCTTTATCAGAAAGCTACACTACTCTGGAGTGTTATAGGCTATATTTTATAATGATTAAACAAAAAGTTCCAAAAAATAAAAGCATATGTATATCAGGTCAGCAGAAAAATATAAGTATCTGAACGAGTCGAATTTCCTATATAAGTCTCAGTGGTTCAGTGGTGGAATGTTCGCCTGCTACGTGGGTGGCCTGGCTTCGATTCTTGCCCGAAGGTTTTTTTTAAATAAAAATTGATAAGAAAAAAGCAACGAATTTGGCAACTTATTTTCGTAGATTTTTTCTTCGATATTTATTTATATCTATCACAATTAGAAAGCTACACTATTCAGGAATGCCTTGAGCCAGGCAAACCTTATGAACGAGACATTTTTTGGAGAAATATTTAGTAAAGTGAAGTGCCAAAAAATTTTGACTTTGTAATTACTGGAAAAATGATCAGAATAAATACCTTCACATTTTTTTGTAGCCAATAGAATCAAACCTGTGGTATTGGCCGAATTTCATTGGTCCAGCCATAGGTTTGACCCCATTGGTTAGAGAAGAGCCAAGTGGGAGGGGCCTAGGATTGGGCGGGGTCAAAGGGGAGGGGCCAAAGTGGAAGGAGTGTGGGTCGGACAAGGTATGCCTACTGACTAGTTTTTTAAAAACGGATATAATTAAGTATTAAAATAAAATAACCATATCATTTATGCACTAGTTTGTTTATTTAGAAAACTATAGATAAAAGTATATAGATTTTAATATCTTCTGTATGATTACTTCGCAGAGCATGCATGCCTCTTTATTTCAATTTTTTATAACAAGTTTAACAATCACAATTATCGCATTTAAATATATTACCATCTTTGGGAATATTTTGCCTTTTTGAATGAAATTTGTAAAAACTTTGATTGTTGCATTGATTGCATTTAAACATTATAACATTTTCTGGATTTTTATGTTGAAAGATGTGGATTTTAAAACTACTTCTGTTACTAGTTTGATAATCACACTGATCGCATTTAAATATACTATTACCTTGGAAATTCTTATGTCGAGAACTTTTAACATTATCATTTTGGAGATTTTTATGTCTAAGCATGTGCCTTTTTAAAGAACTTTTATAAAGAGTTTTATAATCACATTGGTCGCATTTGAACATGTGAACATCCTCTGGCTTTTTATGCTGCATAGAATGTTTTATTAAAGTATCTTTATAACGACTTTGAAACTCACACTGATCACATTTAAATATCTTAACATCTTCTGGACTTTTATGTTGCCTGGCATGCTTTTTAAACCATCTTTATAACGAGTTTGATGATCACATTGATCACATTTAAACATCTCAACATCTTCTTGATTTTTATGTCGCAGGGCATGGTTTCTAAAACGATGTTTGTACATTGTTTGAAAATCACACTGATCGCATTTAAACTTCTTAACATCTTCTGGATTTTTATGTCGCACGGCATGTTTTCTTAAAAGATCTTTACAACGGGTTTGATAATTACAATGATCACATTTAAACATCTCAACATCTTCAGGATTTTTATGTCGCAGGGCGTGGTTTCTTAAAAGACGTTTATAAATTGTTTGATAATCACATTGATCGCATTTAAACATACTAACATCTTCTGGATTTTTATGTCGTAAGGCATGTTTTTTAAAACATCTTTATAACGAGTTTGATAATCACACTGGTCGCATTTAAACATCTTAACATCATCAGGATTTTTATGTTGCAAGGTGTGCCTTTTTAAAAAACTGTTGTTAATAGTTTGATAATCACACTGGTCGCATTTAAACATCTTAACATCATCTGGATTTTTATGTCGTAGGGAATGCGTTTTTAAGTTATCTTTATAACGAGTTTGATAGTCGCAATGATTACATATAAACATCTGGACATCTTCGGGATTTTTATGTCTAAGGATGTGCCTCTTTATATTGTTTTCATAAAGAGTTTGATAATCACAATGACAGCATTTAAATCCTTGACCAAGTTTTATTTGATGAGTAAGCCTCTTCTTTATACCTCGCTCTTGCAATTTGTAATCTTCACATGGATTTTCAGTTCTGTTTAACTGGTCTTCATGTATTTCATCGCCAAAATAAGTAACCATCCTGCAAGAACACAAAAAGTTTAAGCTTAAGCAGGGGAGCCTTTTAAATTAAAATTTACTATAAATATTACATTACATAATATGTATGTTTAATATATTATTTGTAAAATTAATAAAAAACTACGTCATTCTGATATGTTTTAACCCTAATATAATATTACAAAAACCTAAGGAATCTTGATACAAGTGGGAACTAAAAAGCTGAAATACAAAATTTTTGATCATTGTATAGTTAATCTACGCTGTTTAAATAAAAGCTAGATTAAACACGTCGAATTTTGACGGGTCTAAAGCCGGCAACGGACGATGAGCTATAATATAATATATATTGCAGCTTTAAGGTAATGTATAAATAGTAGTATATTTGGGGTGCAGGGACTAGGGATCTGTCTTTTCACTCCTTTTAAAGTCAAGGAGGGGAAGCCAAAGTAGACACTAGCGCATGCAGTGGATAACTTGGGCAACAAAAGGAAAGTGCTTTTTAATTTCGAGTTAAGAAACTTCATGTAGGATTGGTAATTTTATGATATTCAGCCTTCTTTAGGCACACAATTTTTGATATAACTATAAATTTGCACATAATCTTTTATGGACATCTTTAAAAACCCTGTGTGTTTATTTACGCTACGCCCAACGGTTTTATTATTTGTCTGGTTAGTCAGAATCATAGAAACAATAACTTTGTTTCTATGATTTTTACACTCGATCACCATTTGGTCAAAAATTGATTGATCAGCAATAAATTACAAACCGAAAGTCAAGAAAGATTGGAGATCGGTTAACTCACAAAACCCGGACGCCATCCTAACACCCAATTTTTCCGAGTAGTTACTCTAAAAATTTGTTGCTGCTCATCAACTTGTTTGTTACGGTATAAAGAGTCAGCAACAAATTAGAAACCAAAAGTCAAGAATGACTGGAGATCGGTTCACCCACACCAGTCACGCCAGCTTTACACTTGATTTTTTCAGGTATAAGTTACTCTAAAATTTGTTGCTGCTTACAAAATTGTTGGTCACAGTGAAAGAATCGTGAACGAGCATAAAATTGTTGGAAATGAAATTGCAACTAAGTTAGATAGTAAAATACCCCTGCCCTAAAACTTTCCAAGTTCTGGTAAGTTAAATATCTTTTTTTTTTTTAATTTGCTTTATTAAGAAATTTAAAAAAATATATTTAACTAACCATGACTCCCCCTCAATGTGACAGTTTTGCATGACCGCCTGTCAAGTCAATAACTTTGTTTCTATGATTTTTCACACTCGGTCACCATTTTGTCAAAAACTGATTTATTAACAAAGTTCGATGATTTTAATTGAAATTTTAGGTGTTTTATTATTTGTTTTCTTCTTTCATATTACCAGCACTTATTGAGCATTAATTAGGCATACCTAAGATTACTTATAGCTTTGTTTTTAAGTTAATTTTTGGTGTATACAATGCTAGCTTTATGTTAAGCTAGCATTATATCGTTTTTTCGGGACCTGAAAAGAGCATTAAATTTTTAATTTTGGCACTAAATTAGCACCTATATTTTGAGCAAAAAATTATTAAATTCTGCTTACTTTACAATGCTAGCTTTAGATACGTCCATCTATAGACTGCGGATTAAAATGATTGAAAATGAAGTTTTCACAATTTTATGGTAAAAATGTCTATTCTGTGGTGGGTTAATCATCTTTAATGTGGATATGACATTGGAAGTTATTTTAAAAAGGGTATCTACCTGTTTTGGGATTGGTCTAGATCTTCTGTCTTGATGTCTACTTCTTCATTTTTTTATTTTCCACTTGTCAAATGTTATTTCATCTAACTTGTTAATTTTATAGTTCACTGTGGTATTTTCAACTTTCGCATCACTCTGTGTTGGTTCAACAGGGGAATAATTGGATCTTAAATTAGTAAGAATAATTTTATAACTTAAATAATGAAACAAAAAAATTTTACCTGACAATTTTTAAAATTTTAGGACCTTTTACATTTTTATAAGTTTCTATGTAAATAAGGAGTATTTCCAATCCCAAACTATTTTAGGGATATGTTCATAAATCAATACAAAGTACACATTTCTGTTAAAGAGGTCGTTCCTAAATGTATTATTTATTACACTGCTTTCTATCTTTCGGCGTTCAACAAAAATAGTCTGGGAATGTAATATAATGCATTAGATTCTTAACCGTGCTCACGAGGGCGAGAACAATTTACCGTTTTTACGCATTTCATATTTCTCTCTTAAGAAAATAGGAATTAAGCGAAATTTTCACAATTTTGTGCTTTAAAAGTTTTTGAAAAGAAAAGAAACAAAAAATATTTTGCTGATGCTACTATATGGTTGTCAAAACATCTTTATTTTTAGGCTATTTTTATTTAGATACTAATTTTTTCCAAACCACTAAATACCTACATACCAACTTTTCCAAATTTAAAATGAGAATATCTTTATACAAACATAAACATACAGGATGTTAAAATCTAAATGTGGATTATTATTGGATTAATAAGTATTGAATTGTTTATAAATTAGTTTATATATTAAAATTGTAATTTGTATTGGTTTATAAATTTATAAATAAATAAACATCTTTTAATATTTTACATGTCAGGTTACAAGTGACAACAATACTCAATATAAATTCAACATAATCAGTATTATTTTTTTTTTATCTTTGGACAATCCACGAAGGCGGGAAGCCTAAATACTAACGTACCGTGGGTGTCTTAAGCAGGGTAAGAGGAAGTTTGTTAACACGGGACTTAAAAACTTGAAGATTTGGGGGAAGGAAAGACCTCCGCTGGCAGTAGGTTCCACAGTCTAGAAACTCTAGGGATAAAAGAACGAACGAAATGGGAAGTTCGGGGCCTGTCCAATTGAACCGTATAGGGATGCATACGCGCGGCACCACGAGTTTCTCTATTGGGAGCTGCAAAAGGAGGGACTATACTGGATAATTCGTCGGAGCAGAAGCCGTAAAAGTATCTATAGAAGAGCGATAGATCTCCCACAGCTCGACGATGGGCAAGAGAAGGTAGTCTTTGAGTAAGTAAAGGATCATTAATAAGACGAACAGCCCTTCTTTGAATGACATCAAGAATGCTGGGGGTTGTAGGGGATGCCATTCCCCAGACATGAGAACAATATTCCAGAGAGGGTCGAATTTGGGACACATACAAAGTGCATAAATTAGAAGGAGAAAAATACTTTTGGCTCGGAAAAGAAATCCAAGCTTTTTTGAAGCCGCGGTACCTATAGATACAATGTGTTTATGCCAGTTAAGGTTATTCTCAAATGTGACGCCCACAAGGTTAAATGTGTCCCCGCTCTGCAAAACCTGGCCACTCATAAGCAAAGGATGAGTGTTTGATGATTTGAGTATTAGAATTAAGATCAAGGTAAAAACTCGAAAGTAAATTATAAAAATATACCAATGTAAAAATAAACAGAATTGATAAAAACTTACCTATTTAAATTCATCGCAGGAGAATCTGAAATATCTTGAACATTTGTATTTTTTGAAAAATGTTCAAAATCGAAAGCATTGCGTTCTGGTTCTACTTTTGCAATTAAAAAGGTGGAAGGTTTATTTTCTGTAAAAACATCTCCTATATTATCCTCCCCGCTTTTAACTAATTCTATGAAGGGATGATTATCATCTGGGTCAAACTCTTCCTTTTTAATAAATAACAATTTAGATACTTCATCATTGTTGCCACTTTCTTCATGTAAGTGTTTTGGTAATAATTCAACCAGCCCTTTTGAAATACTCGTCATATTCGTAAGGCCGGTTTCCATGGTAAAGTTTTTAATAACTTCCCTAACAACGACTTGTAAGACAGAAAAACACACGAATTAAGGAGATTTTTGTGGGAATATATAAGATTTGTAAACACCACAAAATATATTCTGGGCTGAAACGTAATGTAAACGTAAAAAAATGAATATAAAATATAACACCCTAAAGGGGTATAATGTAATAAAAAACAAATTACAAATTTGGATATTTTCGTAAAACAGGGTTACGGTTGTAAATTAGGACTGCATAGGCATTGCATAACCGGGACAATAACAAAACGTATAATTAGCCGAACAAGGATATTTCAAAAAGTCGATCTGAAACCTTAGTCATTCTAATTACGAAAATATTAACTAAGAGCTATGATAAATTAGATATGATTAATCTTGTGAGTATAACTATTTTTAGCTTTTTTTCGCCCTTTCGGGTCATTTCACCTAGGTCCGACCACCGACCCCCTAGGTGGTGCGCTGCAGCCTCTAGGCTTTTTGTGCCTTGACCCTACTCGTTCCCATTTACACGCCATTTATTCCATAACTTGGATGATTGCTGCTCGGTCCGTTCTCTGACCCCTAGAAGAACACTGTGTTGTGTCGCCCAAACCAGCGGTCACTCATCCAAGTTATGGCCGCGCTCCACAATGCTTAACTCCGGTCGAAGAAAAATGTAGATATAAGCTTAGTTCATAAGCTTGCGAAATGCGATTTGCGAAACTTGTTCTGATTGGTCAATTTGTAACGACTTTCGAATGTTTCGTTACAAATTAACCAATCAGAACATGATTCGCAATTCGCAGGCTTATAGACTTGGCTTTAATTTCTTTAAAGTCTAACATTCTCAGGGGTGGCATTTTATCTAAACCAACCACTTCTATTTTTGATGTGGCTTGCCCACAGGGTGGTTCTGTTTTAGAAAGTTTTGTTATTATTAGTTGGAAATTTCTAAGCTAAATTTGTTACAGAAAAATAACTATTTTAAAAGTCTTTGAATTCTTATATCTAAATTACCTTGTTACGTTAGTCTTTTTAGTCTTCAGTTTAAGTCCAATTTGCACAGCACTTTTCACTATAAAACTAATACAATATCACATGTATTTATTAAAAGTCTCAAGACATTTTTGTCTGTGTTGTTTTATGTTTTAAAGTTCAGGAACAAAGTCTCCTGAGAATGTCTCTTTTAAGACACCAAGTGCCTTTTGCACAAAACAGCTGGAAACATCCAGAACAAAAACTGTGAGATACCCGAAGGACACTTTCGGGGATGAGAGAGGGTAAAGAACCCCGATGTTCTTTTACGTAAACTTAAAAGAAATGTAGGTAACTTCTTGTTAAAAAATTCTTAGGGGTAAAAGCAACAGAGCCCTAGCGTTCCTATAAGAGCAGAAATGTGACCTCTTGTTACAGAAGTGACATGAGTTTGACACTTTGGGGGTGAACAAGAACCCTGGTATTCTTTTTCTTAAACTTGAGCGAGAGATTTGTAACCTTTTGTTACTTGAGTGATCTTCGAATAGACACTGAATTTAGAAATATGAGTTTTGGGGAGAAAAGCTGAAATTGAAGTGGGTCCAAAACAAAAGGAAATGGTTAAACCAATAAAAATACAGAATCAAATCAAGTCAAATATGGGTTCCAAAATCTAGAAATCTTAATCTTATTGGTCTGCTAAAGAGCCAATATCTTGTCGGAACAACACAAAGCCGCGAAAAAGGAGACATAAAACGAGATTAAATAAATAAATAACTTAAAATTAAATAGGAATTTTAAAAAATTCGTAAAAGGTGATTTAATGTATTTTACAGGGTTCGTAAATATCACGATATTTATGGTAAATATCAAAATATCGGATATTTTAATTTTCTGAAGATCATACATTATGTTAGTAATAGTAAAAGCTTGATATCCGTAAATGTTAACATTTATAAGTAATAAAAAGAATGAAACGTTATTTGTTGATAAACATATTAAATAAAGTTAAAAGCCAACATTAATACAGGTAGATAACAAAATAAAAAAAATACAGTAATTGTCTAGAAAGTTGCGGAAACTCCGATTTTGATGAAATTTGGTATACGGGTTTTCTTGGGGCGGTAATAACGAATCTAAGGGATTTTGTGATATTTTTATTCCTAAAATCCCAAAATGGCCTAATATACCACCAGAGCAGCAACGAGCGCGGCTATTTCTAGCTTATTTTTTAAATGATCTGATGAACAAAGTTAAGTAGCAATAATTAATAACAGAAAGTGGTAGTGGTATAATTTAATAATTAAGTAGGGTTATCTGAACATTCCATACGTAAATACTTTTCTAAGGACAATAAAGATGTAATAGCGATAATAGGTGATTTAAAAAATAGTTCTAGGTACTTCAGTTATACCTTCATATTTGTTTACAAAAAGGCTTAAGTAGTCCAATGATGACTAGCAGACCTCACAAAAAAAAACTAACATATCATTTATTTACTGGTTTATTTATTTACGAAGCTTAGGGGTAAGAATATATACATTTTTGCAGTCAAGTTTAATAATCACAATAATCACCTTTACATGTACGAGCCTTTTTTGAGATATTTTATGGTTCAGAATGGACACACCTAAATGTCACAGTTTAATAGGCACACTGATTGCACGTAAACAAAATATCCTCTTTGGAGTTTTTATGTCGAAACAAGTGCGTCTTTAAACTACTTTGGGTAATAGTTTGATAAGTACACTTATCGCATTTGGAAGAAGTAAACCCACACATGTGGAAATTTTAACACCCTAACTCTTTCGGATGTTTACGTCGCTCATGCTTGCTTAAAACATGTTTATAACGAGTTTGATAATTACAATGATTGCATTTAAGCATTTCAATATCTTCCTGATTTTTATGTAGCAATGTATGCTTTTTAAAGAACTTTGGTCAATAGTTTGGTAATCACAATGTTCGCATTTAAACATATTAACATCTTCTGGATTTTTATGCAGCAAAATATGCATCTTAAAATTGTATTTTCGAAATATCTGAAAACCACAAAGATCGCATTTAAACAATACTCAATACTCAATACTCATTTATTCATGTCATACAAAAAGTTTTTGTTTACATATGTCAAAAAGAAATATAAAATAGATACAAACTACATTTAAAAACTACAAATTAAAATTGAAAACTAAGAAACTCGTCTAACGAATAAAAACGATTAGTTACTAAAATATTTTTCATTTTTTTATAAAATTTATCTACAGGTAACTGTTTTATGTCATCTGGTAAGACATTAAAAAGTTTGATTGCCCAGTATCCAGGTCCATCCTGGCACCTTCCCAGACGCCAGCAGGGCAGAACGAGGTTTGCTTTGTTTCTGGTATCGTAGTCATGCACATTATCATGGGTTAAGTAGGTGTTACTTTTTTATGTATAAAGATTTTCAAGAATATACAGACATGGTAGTGTTAAGAGTTGATAACGTGCAAAGGCCCCCTACAATCATCCCGATATCTTATACCAGCCAACACCCTGACAGCTCTCCTCTGCAGAGCAAACAATCTATGAGCCCCCGATGAATGACCCCATGCTAGGATCGCATATGATATGTGTGTATGTACAAGGGCAAAATAGGCAGTACGCAGGATCTCCTGCGATACACTTCCCGAGAGGCCCCTAAGGGCATATATACCCTTGGATATCTTAGCACCAACTTTGGTTGTGTGGGGTCCCCATTGTAATTTTGTATCCAGGGTTACTCCGAGAAATTCCGCCTCAGTTATTCCCTCCCACTCGGTCAGTGGGCGCATTGCAAATAGCATCTGCTGGGTTTTACTTTCGTTTAAAAGCAGTCTGTTCGTGCAAAACCAGAGGTCCGCCCCCGCCTGTGCATCCTCAGACCCTGCAAGCGACTGTTCCAGGGTACTCTTAGATTGAGATATAGTTGTATCATCAGCAAAGAGAGTAAATTGAACCTTGCTGTTACTGGCAGGTAAATCATTTATATAAATTAGAAATATAATTGGTCCCAGTATTGAGCCTTGGGGCACACCTACATCAACTACTCCCTCCGCCGATGTAACATCCCCCAACTTTACCCTTTGACGCCTATTTCCTAAATAAGATTTTATTAAATCTACACTTCTCACGTCAAAATTGTAGGCATAGAGTTTTTGAAATAAAATGTTGTGGTCAACACAGTCGAAGGCCTTGCTCAAATCACAGAACAAGGCTGCGGTGTATTGTTTTTTGTCAAAAGCTTCCATTATTTGAGAGACAAGATCCAGAATACCCATAACAGTGCTTTTGCCTTTGCGAAAGCCAAATTGGTGCTTTGTAAACAGTTGGTTATTCTCAAAGTAACCAAAAGTCTCAGTGCCATACACTTTTCAAAAATTTTTGATAATATAGGCAGCAGTGATATTGGCCTATAATTTTCTGCTTGACTGGTATTACCCTTTTTGAAAATCGGTGTCACTAAGGCTATTTTTAAGACGTCGGGAAATATGCTTTCCTGAAGACAGATATTTATCAGTTTTGTAAGTGGTATAATAATTATATTTTTTATGGATTTTATTAATTTAACATTTAAACCATATATAATCTTGAGAAGGCATATACCCAGTCTTTTCCAGAAAAGACTTATAGGGTGAGGTCTGATCAGAGGTCCAATGTAAGATGGTTTGATGAGAATTTAAGATCAATGCGGAACCACTTACAGTTACTGAGTGAATTATTGCGGCAATAAGATAATGTAGGATTAAAAAAGGAATATAAGGATTTTAAAAAATTTATAAATCTGCTATAAGAACAGCAAAAATAAAAGCTAACGAGCAGTTTATTACTTCAGCTCAAAATCCAACCAGAGCTGTATGGCGGGTTATAAAGAATAATGTCCACACTTTAGACCCAAAAAAGTAATGCATGTAGCATCTCAGCAGATAAATTCAATAAATATTTTTCAAATATTGCTCATGAAACTATTAAAAACATTCCTGTATCTCATAATGATCCAATTCAACTTTTGGCCAACTTGGATATACCAAATAAGTCCTTTTCATTTTCTCCTGTCTCCTTTATAGAAATTAGAGATATTATTGACCATTTAAAAAATAAAGAAAGTCGGGATATTTTTGGATTAAATGTTAGGCTGATTAAATCAATCAAGAACCTTATCATTAGCCCACTTACTAAACTGATTAACAGATGTCTTAGGAATAACACATTTCCAGATGTACTTAAATTGGCCAAGGTTATACCTATATTCAAAAAGGGTGACCCAGACAGGCCTGAAAACTATCGACCAATATCTTTGTTACCAATAATCTCAAAGATATTTGAAAAGTGCATTGCCATTCAAATAATAAAATATTTTGACAGCAACAATTTGTTTACATCCTGCCAGTTTGGTTTTAGGAAAGATAAAAACACAGTTATGGCAATCCTCGACCTGGTCACCTTCTTGCTCGAGTCATTTAATGACTTAGCATTTAGCAGTGTCTTGTTTTGTGATTTAAGCAAGGCATTTGATTGTGTCACTCACGATATACTGCTGTGCAAACTTAAGGAGTATGGTTTCTCTTCTGATAGTATTGCACTATTAAAATCCTATTTAACCAACAGGAGACAGGTTGTGAGTGTGGGAGGTGTGTCGTCAGCCGAAAGTGAAATCACCATAGGAGTGCCCCAGGGCTCAGTACTGGGTCCTATATTATTCTTAATTTATATAAATGATCTGCCATTTATTGAACTTTTGGCAAAATACACACTTTTTGCTGACGACACAACTGTTGCATGTGTGGGTGATACCCTTGAGCGGGCGGAGATGAGAATGCATTTTCTGCAGAATAGAGTTGAGGAATGGTTTAACACGAACCGATTACATCTAAATGCAGATAAAACTAATAGGGTCATCTTCACCTTAAGACAAACTGAAACACCAATAGAGTCTACAGTTAAATTTTTAGGAGTTCAGCTGGATCCCCTTCTTCTGTGGCACTCTCACATTGATGCTGTGGCTGGTAAGCTTAGGAGCACCATATATGCTCTTCGTTGCCTTGCCAATTGTTCTTCTGACAATACTCTGAAAACAGCATATTTTGGTATGTTCCATCCAGTAGCCACGTATGCTATTCTAGCATGGGGGCATGCTCCACACACAAAGAGATTGTTTGCTTTGCAAAGAAGGGCAATTAGAATAATGGGGAGATTGTGTTACAGGGATGACTGTAGACTTGTTTTCTCAAGTATGGGTATACTCACCTTACCATCGGTATACATTCTTGAAAATCTGTTGTGGGTTCAAAAGAATAAAGACCAATATAGGGTTCATAAGGATGTCCATAATTATGAAACCAGAAACATGAACAAATTAGTCCCAATATATCAACGCTTAACAAGGTGCCAGAGTGGTCCAGGGTTCCTGGCTGTTAAGTTTTACAACAAGCTACCTACCGGCTATTCTGAATTACCATATTCCAAGTTTAAAAGTAAAATCAAACAAAAATTAATTTCAAAAGCATTTTATTCAACTGAAGAATTCCTAAACTCTGACTTCTGAAAAATGTGGTCTTAGTGGGAATTTCTTGTTGGGCACCTATATATTGCAGCTATTTTTGTGTACATTTGACTTGTGTAAATACTGTTTGTATGTTGACACCAATAAACTGATTTGATTTGAAACTGATTTGATTTGATTTGATATATATCTCTGCTGTTCTTATTTTTTAAGCTATTTATAATGTCTCTGACTTCATTAAAGGTTATTGGTCTAAAACAGAAAGCTTCAGAGTTTGCCAAGGGTGGCTTTATATAACTGGTAGGGTTCTTTTTTGTTTTGGGTATGGTTTTTATTATATTTTCTGCAACTGAGCAGAAGAATCTATTGAAGTCATCAGGGGACAAGCTGGTATCAGGTAGGCCTATTCTTTTTTATTTTTGTTTATAATATTCCACATAGCTTTTGTGGGATTATTAGAATTTTTATGTGACTATCATTTGATTCAATTTTAGCTTTTTTAATTTGCCTTTTATAATCGGCTCTGTAACGGTTATATTCCTGAGCGCTGACAACGTTATATTGATTTTTCAATTCCCGGAGAAAAGCTAGGTTATCTCGCATTATCTTAAGATTATTGTTGAACCAAGGCAGAATGGTTGGCTGATCTGAACGGAATCTGTAAGTTTTTTCAGATTCAGAAAGATGAAGTATATGCATTTTCCAGAATTTCTATAAATTTATTAAACTTTTGGTTTGGATCAAGTACTTCATCAGAATTAAAATCCCATATCTGTTCAGAAAGCAATTTATAAAAAGAATTTTGACCAAGTTGTGTTATGGGTCTAAATGTTTTACTATCTAAGAAGTTATGATATTCATAAAGCTTAAATCTGACCAGCTGTCCCCGATGATCCGATATACCCACATCAACAACACTATGCGTACATACCTCGATAAGATTGTTGGCAAAGATATTATCTAAACACGCTGGTCAAACATATCAACCTCTTCTGGATTTTTATGTCGCAAGGCATGCTTTCTTAAATTGCTCTTGCAAGTAGTTTGGGAATCACAATGATCGCATTTAAACATATTAACAACTCCTAAATTGTTATGTCAAAGGATGTGTCTGGTTAAATTACTTTTTTAATAGTTCGGTAATCACAATGGTCGCATTTAAACATACTAACATCTTCTGGATTTTTATGTTGCCAGGTATGCCTTTTTAAAAAACTTTTGTTAATAGTTTGATAATCACACTGGTCGCATTTAAACATCTTAACATCATCTGGATTTTTATGTCGTAGGGAATGCGTTTTTAAGTTATCTTTATAACGAGTTTGATAGTCGCAATGATTACATATAAACATCTGGACATCTTCGGGATTTTTATGTCGTAAGGCATGTTTTTTAAAACATCTTTATAACGAGTTTGATAATCACACTGGTCGCATTTAAACATCTTAACATCATCAGGATTTTTATGTTGCAAGGTATGCCTTTTTAAAAAACTTTTGTTAATAGTTTGATAATCACACTGGTCGCATTTAAACATCTTAACATCATCTGGATTTTTATGTCGTAGGGAATGCGTTTTTAAGTTATCTTTATAACGAGTTTGATAGTCGCAATGATTACATATAAACATCTGGACATCTTCGGGATTTTTATGTCGCACGGCATGCTTTCTTAAAAGATCTTTACAACGGGTTTGATAATCACAATGATCGCATTTAAACGTATTAACAACTCCTAAATTGTTATGTCGAAGGATGTGTCTGGTTAAATTACTTTTTTAATAGTTCGGTAATCACAATGGTCGCATTTAAACATACTAACATCTTCTGGATTTTTATGTTGCCAGGTATGCCTTTTTAAAAAACTTTTGTTAATAGTTTGATAATCACACTGGTCGCATTTAAACATCTTAACATCATCTGGATTTTTATGTCGTAGGGAATGCGTTTTTAAGTTATCTTTATAACGAGTTTGATAGTCGCAATGATTACATATAAACATCTGGACATCTTCGGGATTTTTATGTCGTAAGGCATGTTTTTTAAAACATCTTTATAACGAGTTTGATAATCACACTGGTCGCATTTAAACAACTTAACATCATCAGGATTTTTATGTTGCAAGGTATGCCTTTTTAAAAAACTTTTGTTAATAGTTTGATAATCACACTGGTCGCATTTAAACATCTTAACATCATCTGGATTTTTATGTCGTAGGGAATGCGTTTTTAAGTTATCTTTATAACGAGTTTGATAGTCGCAATGATTACATATAAACATCTGGACATCTTCGGGATTTTTATGTCGCACGGCATGCTTTCTTAAAAGATCTTTACAACGGGTTTGATAATTACAATGATCACATTTAAACATCTCAACATCTTCTGGATTTTTATGTCGCAGGGCATGGTTTCTTAAAAGACGTTTATAAATTGTTTGATAATCACATTGATCGCATTTAAACATACTAACATCTTCTGGATTTTTATGTCGTAAGGCATGTTTTTTAAAACATCTTTATAACGAGTTTGATAATCACACTGGTCGCATTTAAACATCTTAACATCATCAGGATTTTTATGTTGCAAGGTATGCCTTTTTAAAAAACTGTTGTTAATAGTTTGATAATCACACTGGTCGCATTTACACATCTTAACATCATCTGGATTTTTATGTCGTAGGGAATGCGTTTTTAAGTTATCTTTATAACGAGTTTGATAGTCGCAATGATTACATATAAACATCTGGACATCTTCGGGATTTTTATGTCGCACGGCATGCTTTCTTAAAAGATCTTTACAACGGGTTTGATAATCACAATGATCGCATTTAAACGTATTAACAACTCCTAAATTGTTATGTCGAAGGATGTGTCTGGTTAAATTACTTTTTTAATAGTTCGGTAATCACAATGGTCGCATTTAAACATACTAACATCTTCTGGATTTTTATGTTGCCAGGTATGCCTTTTTAAAAACTTTTGTTAATAGTTTGATAATCACACTGGTCGCATTTAAACATCTTAACATCATCTGGATTTTTATGTCGTAGGGAATGCGTTTTTAAGTTATCTTTATAACGAGTTTGATAGTCGCAATGATTACATATAAAAATCTGGACATCTTCGGGATTTTTATGTCTAAGGATGTGCCTCTTTATATACCTTTCATAAAGAGTTTGATAATCACAATGACAGCATTTAAATCCTTGACGAAGTTTTATTTGATGAGTAAGCCTCTTCTTTATACCTCGCTCTTGCATTTTGTGAGCTTCACATTTATTTTCAGTTCTGTTTAACCGATCTTCATGTATTTCATGGCCAAAATAAGTCCCCATCCTGCTAGAACACAAAAAAGTTTAAGCTAAGGCAGGGTAGCCTTTTAAATTAAAATTAACTATAAACATTACGTTTTAAAATATGTATTATTAATAAAATATTTGTAAAATTAATGAAAAACTATGTCATTTTGATATTTTTTAACCTTTATAATAATATTATTACAAAAACCTAAGGGATCTTGATACAAGTGGAAACTGAAAAAGCTGAAATACAACATTTTTGATCAGGATTTAGTTAATCTACACTGTTTAAATAAAAGATAGATTAAATGCATTCAATTTTGTCGGGTCTAAAGCCGGCAACGGACGATAATATAATATATATTACAGCTTTAAGGTAAGGTATAAATAGTATTATATTTTAGGTGCAGGGACTAGATATATAATATCTATTCACTCCTTTTAAAGTCAAGGTAGAGGAAGCCAAAGTAGACACTAGCGCACGCAGTGGATAACTAGGGTAACAAAAGGAAGGTGCTTTTTATTTTCAAGTTAAGTAAATACATGTAGGATTAGTAATTTTATGATATTCAGCCTTCTTTAGGCACACAATTTTTGATATAACTATAAATTTGCACATAATCTTTTATGGACATCTTTAAAAACACCCTGTGTGTTTATTTACCCTACGCCCAACAGTTTTATTATTTGTCTGGTTTAATTGGTTTATGTCAAGTTAAAAAACTTAATCATAGAAACAATAACTTTGTTTCTATGATTTTTACACTCGATCACCATTTGGATAAAAATTGATTTATTCGCAAAGTTCGGTGATTTTAATTGAAATTTTACGTTTTTATTTGTTTTCTTCTTACATATTACCAGTACTCATTAAGCTATAATTAGGGATGCCTAAGATTATTAAGATATTTAGAAACCGAAAGTCAGGAAAGATTGGAGATCGTTTAACTCACAAAAACCAGTCACGCCAGTTTTACATTCGATTTTTTCAGATTTAAGTTACTCTAAAAATTTGTTGGTGCTCACGAAATTGTTTCTCAGGGTGTAAAGAGTCAGCAACAAATTACAAACCGAAAGTCAAGAAAGATTGAAGATCGGTTAACTCACAAAAGCGTTCACGCCAGCTTAACACCCAATTTTTCCAAGTAGCTACTCTAAAAATGTGTTGCTGCTCATCAACTTGTTTGTTACAGTATAAAGAGTCAGCAACTAATTAGAAACCAAAAGTCAAGAAAGATTGGAGATCGGTTCACCCACAAAAACCGGTCACGCCAGCTTTACACTTGATTGTTCCAGGTTTAAGTTACTCTAAAAATTTGTTGCTGCTCACGAAATTGTTTGTCAGGGTGTAAAGAGTCAGCAATAAATTACAAACCGAAAGTCAAGAAAGATTGGAGGTCGGTTAACTCACAAAACCGGTCACGCCAGCTTAACACCCAATTTTTCCAAGTAGTTACTCTAAAAATTTGTTGCTGCTCATCAACTTGTTTGTTACGATATAAACAGTCAGCAACAAATTAGAAACCAAAAGTCAAGAAAGATTGGAGATCGGTTAACTCACAAAAACCGGTCACGCCAGCTTTACACATGATTATAAAAGTCACAAAAGCGGTCACGCCAGCTTAACACCCAATTTTTTCAAGTAGTTACTCTAAAAATTTGTTGCTGCTCATCAACTTGTTTGTTACGGTATAAAGAGTCAGCAACAAATTAGCAACCAAAAGTCAAGAATGATTGGAGATCGGTTCACCCACAAAACCGGTCACGCCAGCTTTACACTTGATTTTTCCAGGTTTAAGTTACTCTAAAAATTTGTTGCTGCTCACGAAATTGTTTGTCAGGGTGTAAAGAGTCAGCAACAAATTACAAACCGAAAGTCAAGAAAGATTGGAGGTCGGTTAACTCACAAAACCAGTCACGCCAGCTTAACACCCAATGTTTTCAAGTAGTTACTCTAAAAGTTTGTTGCTGCTCATCAACTTTTTTGTTACGGTATAAAGAGTCAGCAACAAATTAGAAACCAAAAGTCAAGAATGATTGGAGATCGGTTCACCCACAAAAACCAGTCACGCCAGCTTTACACTTGATTTTTTCAGGTATAAGTTACTCTAAAAATTTGTTGCTGTTTTCAAAATTGTTGGTCACAGTGAAAGAGTCGTGAACGAGCATAAAATTGTTGGAAATGAAATTACAACTAAGTTAGATAGTATAATACGCCCTAAAACTTTGCTTTATTAAGGAATTTAAAAAATATATTTAACTAACCATGACTCCCCCCTCAATGTGACAGTTTTGCATGACCGCCTGTCAAGTCAATAACTTTGTTTCTATGATTTTCACACTCGGTCACCATTTTGTCAAAAAGTGATTTTTTAACAAAGTTCGATAATTTTAATTGAAATTTTACGTGTTTTATTATTTGTTTTCTTCTTTTATATTACCAACACTCATTGAGCACTAATTAGGGATACCTAAGATTACTTATAGATTTTGTTTTTAAGTTGATTTTTGGTCTATACAATGCTAGCTTTATGTTAAGCTAGCATTATATCGTTTTTCGGGACCTGAAAAGAGCATTAAATTTTTAATTTTGGCACTAAATTAGCACCTATATTTTGAGCAAAAAATTATTAAATTCTGCTTACTTTACAATGCTAGCCTTAGATACATCTGTCTATAGACTGCGGATTACAATGATTGAAAATGAAGTTTTACAATTTTATGGTAAAAATGTCTATTCTGTGTTAAACATCTTTAATGTGGATATGACATTGAAAGTTATTTTAAAAAGGGTATCTACCTGTTTTGGGATTGGTCTGGATCTTCTGTCTTGATGTCTACTTCTTCATTTTTTATTTTCCACTTGTCAAATGTTATTTCATCTGATTTGTTAATTTTATAGTTCATTATGGTATTTTCAACTTTCGCATCACTCTCTGTTGGTTCAACAGGGGAATAATTGGATCTTAAAATAATAAGAATAATTTTATAACTAAAATAATGAAAAAAAAAAATAAATAAATAATTTTCTACCTGACACATTTTTAAAATTTTAGGACCTTTTACATTTTTATTTAAATCATATATCTTTTATTTGAAGCTTTGTAGACAAAAACTAGTTGTTTTACAAAATAAACTGTATTTAATTTAAACAGAACGTGAAATGTAAACCTTTACTAGGCATGTAGAATTTGAATCAAGGGTTACTTCACACTATACGGAAACACTATAACTTAAAATTTTTGCATCTTTTATTTATCTACATGGTAAAACACAGTCTAACATATCAAATTAAAGGCGAAAAATCGCAAAAACTGTTAATAAATACATCAAAAATTGTTTAAATACGAAAATCACACGAAAATGCATGGTTTAGTTTACCGTCGTGTTGCCAAGTTGTTTATTTTTATAAGATACATCAACTTTGTGTCGTTTTAATTTTGTGTTGGGGTTAGGTGAACAGGTTAGTTTTTGTTAGTCAACGCTAGTTTTTGTTACTTCTGCTAAGTTATGCTTAGTTTTAGCTTAGTTCTAATAGGTTTTGTAAGGTCTATCTTAAAATATCTTTTATTTGTTTTTAGGACTAATATACCTGTATGGCAACACTGTATGAATTTTGCAACTTTTAACCTATTTTTTTAATAGAAAAAAAGGAAAACTCGCATTTTTTTTCGTGAAATGTATTATTTAAGAGGCCCTTTTTTGTTTAGTTTTAAAATAAAAGGGAAAATCGTGTTTCCATATAGTGTGACGGAACCTGAAGCAAGATATTTTAATTCAAATGAGTTAAATATTACATTATTTAATGATACATAAAACCAAATAAAACTTACGGTAATTTTCTAGAAACATGCGGCAACTCCGATTTTAACAAAATTTGGTATACGGGGATTTTTGTGGCGCTGATCACGAATCTGAAAGAATTTATTGGCGGAAACGTTTTGTTCATGAGATATTCATCATCAAAATTAAAATTTAAACTAATTCTATTTTTACAATATTCCCCCTTCTTTTGCACAAAATTTTTGATTTAAAGCTAAAGTGGCACACAATATTTGATTTTCACCTTTTAATACCCTGTTATTTTACGTATTTTAAATTATCTTTGCATTAAATTGCATAGCTATACTTCGAATCATTTCAATCCCAGTGTGCCATGGAGCCCTATGTGTATGTATAGTTGCCGCATTATCAAAGAAAAGCCACGCAATTTAATGCAAAAATAATGTAAAAAACGTAGAAAAACGAGGTAAAAATCAAATATTTTGAGACACATTAGTTTTAATTCAAGAAATGTGTGCAAAAAGAAAGGGGAATATAGTGAAAATAAGCTTAGTTCAAATCTGATTTCAAATCAATCAAATTTGAGTTTTGATGATGAATATCTTGAGAACGAAACGTTTCCGCCAAAAAATCTCCGTATACCAAATTTTGTTAAAATACCAACTTACTTATCTAAATCCATATAAGAAGGATCCAACATATATTTTACATCGTCACTTGCATTTTCTGGAAGTTGTTCAGTTTCTTCATTTTTTTCTTTCTTTATTTTTAATATGGAACAATTTGGAGTCTTATTTTCTATAAAGACGTCATCAGAATCAGAATTCTCTTCGTGAATGGATTCGGAGGAGGAATAAACATCAAGCGTCTTGAGCTTTTCGACTTTGATGGAGGTAGATGCAGAAAATAGAGGGTTCTCTTTGTTGCAACGTACCTCGTCATGTAAATCTTTTAACATTAATTGAATCATTTTATTTGAAATGGGCGGTAGAACCACATTGTTATCATCGTTTTCCATTATAAAATAAATTATTTGACGTTAAGAAAGGATATGTACAGAGAAACCACATAAAGTACGGCGGTGATTATAAAGCGGCATACGGAATTAAATAAATAATAAAGAAAATTAAAAAAAACACATTATACACACGATAACCAAAAGAAATGCTAAAACAAAACACTTACGAAGTGACTAGGGGCACGTTGAGACGTTGATGTGACGCGATTATTTTTTTACCGGGCACGTGTATGACGTCACTACTGTCTACTATCCTTATTTTTACTATATTATCCCTTCTTTTTGCACTAAATTCCTGATATAACACTAAATTGGCACACAATATTTCATTTTACATTAAAAACCTTTTTAAAACCTGTTTTTTACTGATTATAAGCCTTTTCTTTATTAATATAATAAAAGGTTTGCTTCAAAGAGAATAGACAAGGATAGAGGATCAATCGCCGTTTCGAAAAGTGGCACAATGAAGAAAGGGTCTGCGCACGGTCTGCGGGATGGTAGGGCATGCGCATACGCACTCCCAATGTCAAAATCGGCGGTATATTCAAAAACGTTGATTTATTGAGTAAACATACATAAAACATTAATAAAAAGTGTAAAATGTGGTTTATACTGAAATTTATTATTATTTTAATGACTAAATATTGGTAATTTAGTGCTAATGGTGTATTAAAATCTATTTGGTAGAAGACTATTTTTTTCTTAGATTGGAATAGGTTAATGTGGAAAAATGTTTAGGTATTAATTTTAGGGAAATGAGAACTGAGAATAAAAATCTAAATAGAATTATTTCTTGAAAACTAAACTTTTATTGCGAGATTACTTATTTAGCATAAAAATGGTATTAAATGTAAAAGAAGAGTATAATTTTAAGAAATATATGAAAATAGCATGCTCAAACTTACCAACCAAATAAATTTTAGATTTATGTTGATCCTATTTAGTTGAAAGGTATTGTAGTCTATAAGTTAATATTACCTACTTATTCTAAGAAAAGCGTAGTAGGATTTCAGTTTCCATAGGCCACTGTGCTTGGTCCATTTTATTCGATATCTACATACTTTTGATTTTTAGGTATAAGGAAGCAGATAAGATTCTAGGTTTTAATTAACAATGAAAATTTAAGTTTCCTCATTACTGGACACTTATTTTGAAATAAAATACTTTTGTAAAAGAAGCTCAAAAATGCTCGTTATTGCAGAAAAAAAAATCCTAATCCTAAACATCTTTTTTCCACAAATTTTCAATATTGACAAAAATAAGTGTACATAAATTTATATTTTTTAAGATATTTTATATACCTACCACTGAAAACAATTAATATCGAATAATAATAATAATAATAATATTTATTTCCAAAATATTTTTTACAATAATAAATAGTTTTAAAATATAAGCACTATTTTACATTATTTTATACATAGTATAAAAACACCTAGATATTTAAATATATCTGTATGTGTTTTTGGAATTTTTATCACAGTTATTTTCCTTCTATCTACTATATATTTCTATCTATTTTCTTTCTATCACACCTGCTCGAGGCAAAGGAGATCAACATTAATTTAAACTACTCTATCTATATAAAATAAATATAAAAAAATATAAATAAATTCCTTAACAAAGCTACGAAACCACCGTAGTGGTACAAGTACAATTAAAGCTTCTAACAGAGTATCACATAAAGTATATCTAAAACAATTTTCTGTATATTCTATCATAGTTATTATAAACATATTCTACACATTTAATGTTATAAGCCTTATCTCTAAATATTTGTCGAATGCTGGCAGGGACTAGATTATACAGTTTGGGACCTAGGTACAATATTGATTTCAGGCTCAGTGTTTTAGTATTACAGGGCAATATTAAATTATCCTGCAATCTACCTCTTGTTGCATATTGATGATTAATATATTCTTTATTATCTAACCTTCTCATGAACTTGCTAACTGTTACAATAAAAAGACATCTCACATTTAAATTTTTTTTAGAATATAAAAGAGATGTATGATATGTTCTAGACTTTTTATATATGATCTTTAAAATATAATTCTGAGCAATGTTTAATGGTCTTAGAGTTGTTTCATATAACCCGCCCCATATCAGCATTCCATACCTAATAATAGATTCTACAAGGGCTTTATAAATAGTTAAAACCAAATTCTGACTTAAAATTTCCCTCAGGATATAAAACTTATGAATCAGACCCTTCAAACCCTTAACCACTTTATCAATGTGTTTATTCCACTTTAAATGTTGGTCCACTATAATTCCTAAATATTTAGTTTCTGAAACTTCATAAATCATGTTAGAGTCATCTAATTTTAAATTTTGAAAAGGTGGCCTATTTTTTATTGTTGAAGTGAACGCTATATAATTGGTTTTTTAACATTTAATGAAAGTTTAGAAGAATCCAACCAATTTTTAATTAATCTCAGACCCATTTCTGCCCTTTGTTTAACCAACTTCCATGTATCCCCACTACATATCAAAACTGTGTCATCAGCGTAAGATAGAATAGTTCCCTCCATATTTACCTCCACCAAAAGAGAATTTATATAGATTAAAAACAATATAGGGCCCAATACTGTGCCCTGCGGAATGCCCATCTTTATGATTCTGGGTCCACTCATAGTTCCATTCAGCCTAAGGGCTTGTTCTCTGTGAGATAAATATATCAGTTATTAGAAAATATGGCAGTTTTATTTTTTTTATGGGGGTTTGCCGGTTATCAATGGACTACTAACGTTTCTTTGAAAGTTGTAGACAATGTTGTTTTCAATAATATTACTTTCTTGGTCTGGTAATCTTTATTTTTAACTAATACACGACGTTCCGCATGGTAACTATCACAAACCGTTTTCAAATGATATCTAACTAAAACTTTTGTCTACCCCATGGCGCAGTGGACAGAGCTTTGATCTTCGAAGCCAGAGGTCGCCGGTTCGATTCCCAGCGGGAGAGACATATTTAGGTAGTAGTTATTTAAAAATAACGTCCGTGGTGGCACTACCGCGTTATCTAAAAGGTGCTGTGAAATGCGTAACTGCATGTTTAAGTGCTTGGACAACGTTGACGGAACAGGGGAAACGATGGGTTAAACATCTAATAACCCGACACCCACGGTACTCTGGTATTTAGGCATATGCCTTCGTGGGATGTCAAAAAGATAAAAAAAAAAAAATCTAAATATGATTTAAAAGGTCCAACACGGGGCCACGCACACCATAACCAGAAAGAGCTTCCAACATTGATGTATGAGGCACCGTGTCAAAGGCCTTAGCCAGGTCAAGAAAAACCGCCATTGCCCTCTCATTAGCGTCCATGAACCTCGTAACCTCAACTACCATTTTATATATTGCATCATCTGTGCAAGCTCCAGTTGTAAATGCAAATTGATTTTTTGATAATATATTACTCAGACTTAAAAATTCAATAATACGGTCTTTCATAACATTCTCCAGTATTTTACTAAAATTATTGATTAAACTTATGGGTCTATAGTTATTTATATTTGCTTTGTCACCTGATTTCAATATCGGGACAACAACAGATGTTTTAAAATATTTTGGTATTTTGCTTTTTTGAAAATAAGATTTATTATATGAACTAATGGTTTTAACAGATACTGGTGAAAACTCTTTATCAATTTGGCAGAAATTCCATCCATACCCGGAGCACAATTGTTTTTTAAAGAAGAGATATATTTTGTAATTTCATTTTCATTAGTGGGCCTAAAGGGGTATTGAAGAAAAATGTAAACTGGGTTTCTTTAAACACCAATCCAACTTTCTCAGGGGTGGCAGTTTCTTTAAACTAACCACTTCTAATTTCGATGTGGCTTGTCCACAGGGTGGTTCTATATTTTAGTATGATTTATTATTTAAAGTAGGAACTTTCTAAGCTAAATTTGTTACAGAAAAACTACTATTAAAACAATTAAATTTTATTTAAAACAAAAAAATAAATTGAAAAATAATGGTAAGTTTAACTAAATAAAGGCATGAAAAAACGAATAGTCTTTTAGATCTTATTTCTAAATTACCTTACAGTTTATTGTCAGTAAATTTGTCCAGTCTGCACAGCACATTCACTTTAAACCACTATTACAATTATTGTACAGTATATCTGTTGAAAGTCTCAAGACATTTTGTCTGCGGTGATATTTTATGTTGTAATGCTCGGGAACGGGTTAAAAAATGAAAAGTTGAGAAAACCTTAGCGTTTTCACGGAATGTCTTCTCTAAGACAATTTGTACAAACAGTTTGCACAAAACAGCTGGGAATAGCACAAAAGAAAAACTTTTTTGCTAAGTACTTAGTTAAAAGAACCTTAACGTTCTTTTTGTAATAGTTGTCCTTTTGACAAGTCTATTACGTAATCTTTGTAACCTTATGTTACTTGAGGGAGCCCCAATACACTTTTGGGGGTGAAAATTTAAGAGAAAACCTTACGTTCTCGTAAACTAACGTGAAAAAAGTAACCTCTTGTTACATGAGTGAAATCTTAATTTGCACTGAATTGTCAAATGTAATTTGGGAGAGACAAGTTAAAATAGAGGTGGGTCCAAATAAAAAGGAAATGGTTAAACCAATAAAAATACAGAAACAAATTAAACCAAATATGGCTTCCATAATTTAGAAATCCTATTGGTCAACTAAAAGAACCAATATCTAGGGTGAAATTATTTAAAGTTATTCTCGGAACTAGTCAAAGCCCCGACAAAGCATGCCGATATCGCTGTGGCGCAAGCCGCCAAAAGCGCGGCCGCGTTTGTGATAAAGCGGGAAAAGCCCGGCGGAGATCTTCAAATGCTTTTTTCTGATAGCGGTATTTCGCCGAAAGGAGACATGAACCGGGGTTAAATAAACAAAGAATTTAAAAATAGATGAATATTCTTAGAAGTCAGTAAAAAGATTATTTGATGTTTTTAAGGAAGTAAATTTGAATAATTTGCAACTTTGTAAGAAAATAGAGAGTTTTCGCAACAGGTATAATGTAATAGAAAACAAATTAAAAATTTGGATATTTTCGTAAAACAGGGTTACGGCAAA